>ML369705.1:36316-145144 GCA_005239525.1 Nicotiana knightiana | reverse complement strand
CATAACTTTCTTGTTTTTAAGTTTATTTTTATGAAGGCAAGAACAAATATCTTCAATACTTGGAAATACATTCTGAGATTGAGAACCATTATGGTCAACAGATGAAGAATACTCAATGCAATGATCATAAAATTATCAATTTCAGAGAAATCTTAAAAAGAAAAAAGGTACAATCTTTGTTGAATAAAAATAAAAGTAAAAACAAGGTAAAGATTTGATGAATATAGAAAATTTATAAAGTTTGAAAGCATGATAGTTTTATTTGATTAAATTTTTATTTTACAAGAGTGGCCATAATTTAAACATAAAAAATATAATAATTTTTTTTTTCAAAATTCTTTTCCTCGAGGACGAGCAAAAATTCAAGTGTGGGGGTATTTGATGGATATAAATTATTCATATATTTTAATATAAAAATATAATATTTTAGATATAAAACATGACCGATTTATATCCTATTCTCGCATTTTTCTAACAATTCTTGCCGGAAAAAGAATACATGAAAAAAGAGAAAAAGAAAGAACCTACGGTTCAAGGAAAAAGGATGCATCCATGACAACTTCATCTAATCCTACACAAAGTCAAGAGATACAAAAGTTATGGAAAATTCTCACCAAAATTTCATGACAAATTGCCATGTCAATTTCTCGTCAAGGTCATATGATATATTGATGTTATCTTGCAAGTTCTCACCAAGGCTTTGTAGGAATTCTCCTATAAATAGGCATATGTTTGTAGAAGAAAAACATCTCTCTTAGTATCCAATTTCTTCTCTAGTTTTCCATAGATAAAGAAGAGCATTCTTGGTCTCTTTCTCTAGTCTCTCTTTGTAGTAAAATATTCTTAGGTTTTTTGAAAGTATTTTTTTAGCTTTACTTACTTCATAATGGAGTAATTTCTGTTTGTTGGGATAGTTGATAAAGCTTGATATAATTATAATACTATCTCAGTTTCAATACATTCTTGGCTTGAAACTCTATTTACGTCTCATACTGTGCTGGAATGATGATTTTTTTATATCTACATATTTTAGATCTAAGTTATTCTTATATTAATTTTATAATTCTAACGGAGCAAAATTAATATATAATAACTCATGAATAGAATATTAGAGTGAAAGTAATTTTTGGTAAGATTATTATTTCAAGTTTGTAATCTTGCTTTCCTTAGTTTTAATTCTCACGGAGGAATTGTTGAAGGCAAGATTATTGATTTTATAGTAAAATATTCTCACGAAATTTTTACTACGCTTAGCACAATTCAGGCAAGATATTTCAGTTTAACCGTCACTAGTTTTAAATCAATTAATTAACATAACCTCACGGAGTGTTAATTATTTATTTATTACTTAGTGTAAAAATATAATTGTATTAGAAATAAGAAATTATTCTTTAGAGAAATACGTATAAAACTGAGATTTTATTGTAATGATATATCAAGTGAATTCAACGATTCCCAACTCTTTTTAAATATAAACTTTTCGGAAGAAATTAGTCTTAATTTATAATTCCAAACACATCTTTCATCAATTTGATTCTCTCAAATAGTAATCAAAATATTACAAGTTTGTAGCTTAGATTGTCCAATCTCTGTGGGATGATATCATAAACTATACTAGAATTTGACAAAGTACGAGCAAAAATCCTATATACAAAAGCCTCGTCAGTTATATTCATCAAATTTGATATGTATTGATTCCTCTACAGATAAAGTACGTTTGTTATTAACTCAAAAAGATTTACTATTTATGGAATAACCCAAAAAAATACCTTCATCACTTCTTGGATCAAATTTTTCAAGATTGTACTTGCCGTTGTTGTGGATAAAACACCTGCTGCCAAAAGGATGAAAATAGTCTATGTTGGGCCGTTTACCTTTCCATTATTCATATGGAGCTCTCTTCAAGATGGGTCTTATAAGACATCTGTTGAGAATGTGGCAGGTTGTGCTTAGTGCTTCTGTCCAAAAATGATTTGGCAAGGATTGTTCCAATATCATTGTTCTGGCCATATCTTGTAGAGTACGATTTTTCCGCTTAACTACTGCTTTCTATTGAGGTGATCTTGGAGCTGAAAAGTTGTGAGTATATCATTGATCATTGCAGAATTCGTCAAATGCTCTGCTTTCGAATTCTCATCCATGATCACTTTGGATGGTTGTAATAAGGTACCATATTTCTCTTTTAACTCTTTTACAGAAAATCTCAAAGTATTTCAAATCTTCATCTTTATAAGATAAGAAAATCACTCATGTAAAACGTGAGTAGTCATCAACAATAAAAAAAAAGCATATCGTTTACCTCCAATGCTAGCAGTTCTGGTGGGTCCAGATAAATCCATGTGAAGCAATTGTAAGGGATTGGTGGTAGACACAATGTCTTTGCTTTTGAAGGAGTTTCTGGTTTGTTTACCAATCTGATATGAATCACATACATGATTTCTAGAAAATTTGAGTTTAGGAAGTCCAATAACTAAATCATGCTTGGAGAGTTTCTCAATTAGATACATGTTTGTATGACCAAGTTTCTTATGCCACAACCATGGATCTTTAGATATAGATTCTAAGTAGATGTGACTATCTAGGTTTTCAATGCCATCAAAAATGTAAACATTTTCATACTTTTTTCCTGAAAGAATTATTTTACCTGGCTCATCATCAACAGCGCATCATGTTTGCTTGAAATAACTTTGTAACCTAAATCACATAGCTGACTTATACTCAGGAGATTATAGTTGAGTCCATCTACAAGATATACTTCAGTAATATCAACAATTATTATTGAATGCAATTGTGTCGGTGCCAACTATCTTTCCTCTTGAATCATCACCAAATTTGACACTTCCTCTATTTATCTTAGGAACTTCTTTGAGCAGGTTCTTGTCACCCGTCATCTAACTGAAACACGCACTGGCTAAGTATTATTTTCCTTTGCGGCTCTTTCGGTGGTGTTCCTGCAAAATAGAATTATCACTTTCTTTTAGGTACCCAAGCTTTCTTGGGTCCTTGTTGGTTAGTCCTACTTGGATCAGGATTGTTTTTGGGTTTCCAAATCCATCTTGTAACATTAGATTTATGAAATTCACAAAAAGAGTATTTATGTCCAATTGTTTTTACAATAATGACACATAAATGGTTGGTCCACTTTTTGATCTACCACTTGTACTAGTACCTGTGGACTCAGTTCTAACCAGTCATTTCCAGTTGACTTGTAAGTTGCCTGGTTAGACTTGACAGAACTATGACTGGTGGACTTGCACATGCCAGTAAGTTGCATTTGCAATTCCTGAACTTCATCTTGAAGTACATCTCTTTCGATTTCACAGACTTCAAGCTTAAGTTCCCAGTGTTTCTTTTCCCTATTGAGTCTCCTGAGTTCATTCATCATTTTTTCAGACTCTTTTAGGGTAAGGTCAAGAATATCCTGCAATTCATTACATCTATCACAGTTACAATATCTTACATGGCTTGTTTCACCTCGTGCCATGAAGCAATTTTCAGTATCTTCTTTGCATTCATCATTTCATGCATCTTCATCGGTCCAGCAACCCAAGTATCTGTTAATGTCATTTCCCAAAATGGTCATGAAGCACATGTTTCATATTTTTTCGTATTCTGAACTGTCTTCATCACTCCAGCTTCCGAAAGATTTATTTTTATTGAATCCTCTAGATACCTTTCTTTTAAGACCGGGGCATTCATCTTGAACAAGCCCATACCTTCCACATTCATAACATTTTCCATCATTCCTGTCGTTTTCATTATATTTCCTGATTCGTCCGGATGGCATCCTTCCCCTTCTAGTGTTTCTATACCTTCTCATTAAACCATCCATGTTCTTGATACCATGGAAATCTCATCTTCAAGAGCTTCTAGGTCGTCATCAATATCATTTTCAGGTCTTTCAGTTGTAGCTTTGAAAGCAACTGTTTTCTTCTTTCTTCCTGGTTTGTTTTCTTGAGATGTGTTTTCTCGAATGCTATTAGATCTCCTCGCAGTTCATCGTATAAAAGTTTATTTAGATCTTGAGATACAAGTGTGACTACTTTTGTCTGGTAAGTGATAGGTAGACTCCTTAGAATTTTTTGAACGTGATCACCACTTGAGTAGGGTTTACTAAAGGCTTTCAGATCGCTAATGATTTGGTTGAACCTAGCAAACATTTCCTCAATGGATTCTCCTTCTTTCATCTAGAAGAGTTCATAATCATGGACTAACATGTTTATGTGAGTTTCTTTCACTTTACTGGTTCATTCATAAGTAACTTCCAGTTTATCTCGCATTTCTTTGGCTATATCACAACTTGAGATTTTCTCATACTCCTCTCCTCATATAGCATTGTAGAGTAAATTTCGTGCCTTAACATTGACCTGAACAACTGTCATTTTCTCGTCTGTGTATTCATCTATATCTTCCAGATCAGCGAGTGGTTGAGCTGCTGCTGGTAGTGGATAGTTACCTTTTTGATAACACGCCATACTTTGACATCATAGGATTTTTCATATATTTCCATTCACACTTTCCAATGAGAAAAGTGTTGTCCATTGAAATATGATGGTCTGACTTGTGACGTTCCTTCTTGAAAGAGTGCTCCAACAGTTACTTGATTTGCCATGATCTTTTCTTACAAGCTTTTCAGTATCCTAAGTAGGGAGGTGAATTCTAGATTTTTATTTTCAGTATCCTAAGTAGTTGACTAGTTGGCTAATTAGTGGACTAGATATAAGAACAGAATAATAATAATGCAAAAATGAAGTGCAGGAAATAAAGACAATAGGATTTTTATACTGATTTGGATTCAATGTGAATCCCACGTCCAGTCCCCTTGAGTTGCAAGGGTGATCTCTTTCAATATTTGAAGTTTCTTGAGTACAAGATGGTTGATGTAGTTTTACACCAACAGCTTAGTCTCTATGTCATCTTTTTTATTCTTGATACAATGTCTCACCAGTGTTTATCTCTTTTTCTTCTCTCACAAATTACACAGCAGATCTAAAAAGAAATACAATTCTTGTTTGGAGTTGAACAAAAAGAGCGATAATGGTCCGTTCAATGTATGTATACTTCAAGCCTGTAACAGATGTATATATACTTTGTGAGGCCTTCTTGACTCTTGATTGACTCGAATCTTGAGAGATTACAAACCCAAGTAAATTGATCCTTGAACAGAATAGCAAATTGATTCTTTCCAAGAATAATGTTAGGTTTCCGATGATCTTCCTTCACTTGTGTCCTTGACAGGCTTTTCTTCCGCTGGGCAGATCTTTCCGTTACTTGTGTGATTGATGATGGATCCCTTGATTTCAGACTTTAACGATCTCCAATGTAGAACTTTTTACTCTTATTTTCCTTTGATTTTATGACATTCCTATACTATCTTCCGTCAATTATCTATTAAATCATTGATTGATTTCTTCTTCCGGATTTCCCCTGGTTCTTCCTTTTTCATAGCTAGTAATTGATACTTTTCCTTTCATTTGCTTCCGTTGATGGATTGTTTCCCTAGTCCATTGTTGAATGATAGGTAATCTTTATTTCATTGTTTTATACTTTGTGATCCTGCACCAAATGTAATATATTATTTTTTCATTATTGAAACTCATACTTAACAATGAATTCATGAGGAAAATTGTCACGACCTAGAATTCCCACCTTCGGGACCGTGATGGAGCCTAACATTTCACTTGCTAGGCAAGTAAACTTTAGAGGATTCTTAATCCAACTTTAGTCAATTTCAATAACAAGAACAATTAAGCTAAACAGAAGCTAAAACTGATTTGCGGAATAACATAAAACCCATAATATCTGATACATTTAGGATCTGGAGTCACAACTCACGAGCTTCGAAGATTTACTACAAACAGAGTCTGAAAGAAAATACAAATGTTTTGAAAGAAAGGAAACAGTAAAATAAAGAAACTAGGAAGGGATTACATGGTCTGCGGACGCCAACAGATCTACCTTGGATCTACGACAAGCAAGTCCAACTGCTAACCTCATATCAACTAAGTCTGGTACCAAAACATGCACAACAAGAACAGAGTGTAGTATGAATACAACGACTCCATGTACTCTTAAGTGTTGAGCCTAACCTCGACGAAGTAGTGACGAGGCTATGACAAGACACCCACATAATGAACCTACGCAGATAACAGTGCATGTACAAAATAACAACAAGTAACGGCTAAACATGTACTATTGGGAGGGGGGCATGCAAAAGAGGTACAAGATATAAGAGATACAGCGGAAATGATAACCAGAATAGTCAATATTCCTTTAACCAGTGAAAACAAGTAAACACAATAAAGAAGATTGCACGGCATCACCCTTCGTGCTTTTACTCTCAACCTCACAATGAACAATGATACTACACGGCATCACCCTTCATGCTTTTACTCTCAATTTCATAATATGTAGCAATAAATATGGAACGGAATCACCCTTCGTGCATTAACTCTCATAACATGGCACGGCATCACCCTTCGTGCATTAACACTCACAATATGGCACGGCATCACCCTTCGTGCGTTAACACTATCTCTTACCACATAACAATGAACAAGTATAAAGCAGGGATATCGATTCAACAAGCCTTAATTCAACAATGGTTCAACAATACCAAATCTCAACTTTGGAATCAATACTCAATTATCACAAAATCCCGTAAACACGATAAGAATGATCAATTTAGTAACCAACTAGTCTAAGCATGAACAAGATCAAAGTAGGCAATAAACTACAAGGAACAAGCCCCACCCACATGCTTAAACCTAACAACAACGTATAAGTACCCGTCACCTCACATATACGTTATACCCAACATTTAAACATGTAGCAAATAGGTAAACAAGTCCTAATTCTTCAAGTCAAGTTTAACCACGACACTTACCTCGCTCCAAAAGTCTACTCAAAGATGAATCACAGCTTTGCCTCTCAAACAAACTTCCGAACCAATAAAATCTAGCAAATTACCAACCAAACGATTCAAATTAAGCCTTAGGAACTACCCACGATTTCAAAGGATACAATTTAGGTCATTACTGAAAAAGTCAATAAAAGTCAACCCCTTGCTCGCTTGGTCAAATCCCGAAATTCGAACCCGATTACCTATTCACCCCCGAGCCCGGTTATGTAATTTTTTTTGGAATCCGACCTCAATTTGAGGTCTAAATCCCCAATTTACAAAAATCTCCAATTCTACCCAAAAATCTCAAATTTCCACCATGAAAACACAAGAGTTTAGGTTGAAATCTTAGAAAATGTAGTGAAAGATTGAAAGAAACTAGTTTAGAATCACTTACAAATGATTTGGGGAAGAAAGGTTTTTTGAAAAATCTCCTCTAGGGTTTCTTGTTTTGAAAATTTGAAGAATAAGAAAAAAATCCCGTTTAATTCCCATTTGATCAGTTGGAGATGTCGCATTTGAGACCTGGGGTTCGCAAATGCGAACCCTGCAAATGTGAAAAATTCAGTGCAAATGCGAAGACCTTCACATCTCTACAATCATCGCATTTGTGATGAAATGTTCGCAAATGCAAACACTGACCCTCCGCAAATGCGACCACTTGATCGCAATTGCAATCATTGCCCCCTCCTGACCCACTTCGCAAATGCGAAGTATATTTCGTAAATGCGAACATTAGGTGGCCCAACTAATCATCGCAAATGTGATGAGTAGCTCGCAAATGCGAACCCATCAGAGGTCGCAAATGTGATGCCTGAACTATGAAGCCTATCTGAAACTCACCCGAGCCCTCGGGGCTCTAAACTAACTATGCACACAAGTCTAAAAATATCATACGAACTCGTTTGCGCGATCAAATCGCCAAAATAACACCTAGAACTATGAATTGAACATCAAATCAAATGAAATTTTCAAGAAAACTTTGAAACTTCTATTTTCATAATCGGACGTCTGAATCACATCAAATCAACTCCGTTTCTTACCAAATTTGACAGACAAGTCATAAATATAGTATTTGACCTATACCAGGTTCTGGAACCAAAATACGGACCCGATATCCAAAAAGTGAAACCTTGGTCAAACATTTCAAATCATTAAGCCTTTATCTTTCAAATTTCTACAAAGTGCAATAACTCGGGCTAGGGACTTCCGAATTCGATTCCGATCATATGCTCAAGTCCCAAATCACGGTACGAACCCGCCGAGACCTTCAAAACACGAATCCGGGTCCGTTTGCTAAAAACGTTGACAGAAGTCAAATCAAATGGATATTAAGGCAAAATTTTCATATTTTCTCAGTTTTTAACATAAAAGCTTTCCGAAAAGACGGCCGAATTGTGCACGCAAATCGACGAAGGCTAAAAGAGGTATTTAAGGCTTCATAGCGGAGAATTAGGTTCTAAAATATTAGATGACCTATTGAGTCATCACAAAAATATTTTTCAAAACATTTAAACCAATCAAACTTGAGAAAATTAAAAAATATTTTTCAGAAAACGTTTTCCTGCATACCAAACACACCCTTGGTGCAAATGAAATAAGTTTTTACCGTACAAATATAATTACCAAGTAATGAAACACATGTGCAGGTCACGAGATTGAATTAAGAAAATTGCATCCCATAAGAAAAAGCTAAATATAATATTAGTCCAGCATTAAGTTGAAGATGTTTGTTCAACCGCACATTAGATTATTTAAATACTAACTGATGTGGACGAGCTGCGGTTTTGTGTTAATATATGTTAGAGATTAGAAGAAGTAAAGCTGTTAGCATAATGCAATCCAACATCATCCTCCATTCGGGCTTAAACATGGAGTTTAAATTCTCTGAACGCACTAAAACATAAAATTACAATTTGACATTTATTTAGCTAATACGATATGTAAAATTCAAACACGACAATTTTCTTTATAATTTGTTCTTTTGTTAATTTTTCTTTTACGTTTGTTTTTATTTTATTTTTTTGTTTATTTTTTTTTTGTAATGAAGATTTTATTAAAAACAAAACATACAACTAGCTATTACAACAAGGGATCAATCTAGGTAACATAGTGTCTAAATTGTCCTTCTCAAATACATTAACAACAAAAGTTGGGGGAGTAGTATAAGTTTGCAAAATATAAAAAGTGTCCAAACTACAACCCGTTTTAGCTAATTGGTCCGCTACTCCATTAGCTTCTCTAAACACATGCTTCAGAGGTGGATCATTCGTCTTCCGCGATAGGTACCTGCAATCATCAATTAGATTTTGGTAGAGGCAATTGTTAGATCTTAGGAGTTTAATTACATCCAAACAGTCAGTTTCTATCACTAATGGTAGCAAGTTTTCCTTAAGATCTAGCTTGAGGCCATTGAGAAGAGCTAGAATTTCCATGTATATATTCGTTGCATGGGCAATTTTCATGTTGAAGCCTAGAATCCACTGACTCTACTCATTTCTAAATACTCCTCCTATTCCTCCTACCCCTGGATTTCCTAAGCATGATCCATCTATGTTAAGCTTGTAGCAGTTGGAGTCGGGGGGTTCCCATTTGACAAATATAGTTGTCTTGGGGGACTTTATGCTTAGCTTTTTTGCTATGAAGAAAAACTCAATCGATTTATTGATAGGTTGGCTTAAGGTCGGGGGGAGGGGGGGATTTGTTCCCCACCATAGGATGAAGGGGAGGAGTTCAGCCCAAAGGAGTTGATTGTTGAATAGTTTTGTGGAAGTTAGTTGCTTCTTAAGCCATGTGAATAGGGATCCTATCTCGCCAGAGTTGTAGGGGACACAGTGAGCATTTCATGTTTGGGCCCAGATATCCCTTGAGTAGTTGCAATGAAAGAGGATATGCTCAGTGCTTTCCGGTTCTTTATTGCAAATGGGGCAGGTATCATCGGGACAGATTCCTCTTTTGGCTAACATATGTTTGGAAGGTAGTCTGTCCCATATGATTAGCCATAGGAAGTATTTTAGTTTATTTAGGGTGTTAGATCTCCAGAGCCAAGTGAAGTCTCTTGTGTTTGTATGGGGACTGGCTGAGAGAGTTTCATATGCTGCCTTGACGGAGAAGGTGTTATGGCCTGGTGAGTCCCAAACATATGAGTCATTGAGTGGAAGGGATTGTTTTATATAGGTGCTCTTGATCTTAGTTTCTAACTCAGTAGGAAAGTTAAAGGGCAAGTCTCTAAGGTCAAAAGCTCTGTTTCTAATGATACAAGCAAGATTCAGGTTTTCTTCCTTAGTAGGGAGAGGTCCCTGGATATAATTTATAATAGTTTCTAGTTGGTTAATCCACTTATCGTACCATAGGTTTATTGATTTTCCATCCCCCACTATCCATCTAGTGTTGTTAATGCATAGCTCAGTTACCTTTTTTATAACCTTCCAGGTGTGAGAGCCATTGTTCTTGGTGTCCTTCAGGTAGTATTTGCTGGTTAAAGTTCTGGTCCATAGGGCCTCTTGCTCATTTCTAAACCTCCATGCTAGGGCTGCGTTGAAGGCATAGTTTTTCCAGAGTGTATTAGGGATACCTAGGCCTTCTTATTTTTTTGGCATTGTAACTATGCTCCACCTGGCTAAGTGACATTTCTTCTTGGTTGTTGTGCTTCCCCAGAGAAAGTTTCTTTGGATTGTTTCTATTTTATTAATGGTTGTCTTGGGGAGGTCATATATTTGCATGACGCGGTTTGGGATTGCGGTTAAGGTTGCTTTGATGAGTGTTGTCCTACCGGCCAGGGTGAGGAACTTAGTTTTCCATCCTTTAAGTCTGGTGTTCATCCGGTCTAAAATGAATTGAAAGTCTTTTTTGGTGGGAGAGTTATTGGGCATGGGGAAACCTAAGTATTTACCAAAGTTATGCGCACTTCTCATTGAGAAGCAACTACTTAGATGGTCTTTAAGGTCTGGAGGTGTGTTTTTGGAGAACATAATTTTAAATTTTTCAAAGTTGATGGCTTGCCTGAAGCCTCACAAAATTTGTTGATAGTATCAATAATCGAGTTGCATCTCTTTTGGTTTGTTTCTGCTAGTAGGATAAGGTCATTCGCAAAGAACAAGTGAGAGAGCTCTGGGCTTTTTGGGGATATCTTTATCGGGATCCATCTGCAGCACTCTATTTCATGGTCAATTAATCTTGACAGCATTTCCATACATATGATGAAGATGTACGGTGACAGGGGATCTCTCTGCCTGATGCCTCTTGATGGCTCAAAGGATTCTGTGTTTGAGCCATTTATTTGGATGGCCGTGGTGGAGGTGGGGGTGGTCATGCAGTACATAATGAGTTTGATAAGGTCAGGGGGAAGTTTAGTGATGTAAGGGAGAATTTTATGAAAGACCATTCAATTTATCGAAAGCTTTCTCAAGGTCAATTTTGAGGATCATTTTTTATTTTCTTCCTTTAACTGTCTTAAATTGATCAAGCACTTCTCTTATGACTATGGCATTGTTAGCAGCTCTTCTTCCTTTGATGAAGTTTGTTTGGGTAGGATGTATTAAGGCTTTTAAGAGAGGTTTAATATGGTTTGCAGTAATTTTTGTAAGGACTTTATAAGTCGTGTTTCACAGGCTTATGGGTCTAAATTGCTTTATTGTTTCCGCATTTTGACATTTTAGAATGAGACATATAAGGGTATTGTTCATGTTTTTAGCATACTTTATGTTTTGAAATAATCTTGACAAAAATCAATAAGTTTTTTACTTGTCTCCTTCCAATATTTTTGGTAGAAGAAAGGGTGCAGCCCATCCGGGCTCGGGGATTTATAGGGTTTAAAAGAGTTTAGGGCTTTGTGAATTTCCTCTAAGAATGGGATACAGGTTAGATATTGATGCTCTTGCTCTCTAATTTTTGAGTTGTAGGACATATAATTGATATTAAGCAAACATTTATTATGTCTCGTAGTGTAGAGATTTTGGTAATAATTAATAATTTGGTCTTTAATGATGTTTTGGTCTTGGTGCCAATTCCCTGCCTCGTCTTTTAGGCACATTATTCTGTTTTTCCTTCTTCTTTGTATTGTAGTAATGTGAAAGAATTTTGTGTTGCCGTCACCGTCCTGAATCCATTGAACCATTGACTTAAGTTTCCAAAATTCCTCCTCTTGAGTTAGTATTAAGTTGTACGCGTGGAGGAGGTATTTTCTAGATTTATGAGGAATTGGTTATGAGGGTAGTTTATAGAGGGTTGAATGCCCTTTAACCTAGCTAATAACTTATTTTTTTCGTTTAAAAATATTACCAAAGGTGTGTTCATTCCACTCCTTAACTTTCAAGCTGAAGTTGTCTATTGCTTTGGTAATATTTGGTTGACTCGACCAAGTGTTGTAAACTAAGTCTCTAAATGAGGGGTGAGTTAGCCGCATAGACTCTATCCTAAATATATTGCTTTTTGACCTAAAATTCTTCAAAAAATCTACTTTTATTGGGCAATGATCCGAGTGGACTCTAGTTAGGTGGTGGACACTAGCTTCTTCGAATAGTTCAGTCCATTCTGTATTGGCTACACATCTATCTAATCGTTCCATAATTATAGTTTTGCAATTTTTCCTCTTGTTAGTCCAAGTAAATTTAGGTCCTCTAAATCCTAAATCAACAAGTCCGCAATGGTTTAAGCAGTCCAAGAAGTGTGAAACTCTACTATAATTTATAGGGAGGCCCCCAAATTTCTCCGAGGCTCGGTTGACTTCGTTGAAGTCTCCCGCTACTAACCATGGCCCTTTGTAGTTTTTGGCCACTGTCCTTAAGTTGTGCCATAGTTATTTTCTTTTTTCTAGCAAGTTACTAGCATAAATAGAGAGAAGCCATTTTTTAGAAGAATTTTGTACCTTTACCATGGCGTGTATTTCTTGGTCCGTTCCTCCAATTTGGTCTACCAGAGTATCACCATTGTTCCACATGAGCACTATGCCTCCCGAGTTTCCATTTGCCGGCATTTGAATGAGACTAGAGTATCCAAAATCATGTACTAAGTCATGGTGGTCATCCAGTTTTGTTTCTAGGAGTGTTATTATGCTAGGTCGATGATAGTCCAGCATTTCTCTAAAAGCTCTTCTAAACTCGACGCTGCCAGCGCCCCTATAATTCCAAATAATCATATTCATGCTTGTGTTTCTTGTTGAAGAAACCCCTTCATGGATGCTCATGCATTCCCTATGTGTCCAGTAATGTGTGAACATCGTGGGTACTACCACTACGGCATGTTGATAAATGCTCGAAGGGTTCGTCTTTCTTATGGAGATTGAGCATTTCCTCAAATCCACCGGGTAACTTAAGATGTATCTTTTTTTTTCTTGCTTTGAACGCCATTATTTTTGGATTGAGTAGTACCCCATGCTCCACTATTATTTTTGTTAGAGCCTCGTCCTCTTCTTCCTCCTCGTTCACTTGGGTTTGAAGTTGGTTCTGTGCTTGAGGGGGTGGCACTGCCTGGGGTTGGGACACTATTGTACTGTTGTTATTGGTGGTTGGGGTTTGGGGTGTTTGTTGCATGGGTTGTTGCATGGGTTGTGGGGTATTTAGGGGTTGATTGTTTGAATGGTGTGGGTATAGAGGGAGATGTTGACTGAGCAGACTTGGTATGGGGAAATGGTTCCAATCTTGGGTGCTCCAAAGTGAGGGATGTTGGCCTGCATGTAGAGTCACTGGTTGGGGTTGTAGCGGGCTCATCCATGGACGTAGCCATGCATTACTTAGACCTAGTTGTAGGCCCTCCACCACTATTTGAGCTAAGTAGCTTGGGTCTCCTATTTGAATTATTATGTCTCTCCCCTCTAGTTGTAAACTCACATTCAGAGATTGCCCCATTAGACCCCATTCTAGTCAAGATTGTGGAGTGTGATCCAGTAGGGTTGGCCTTGTGGTGAAGATCAGTGGGGTTTGGTGTTGGTTCATGGGGTTTGGGCGTGTCCAGACATAGCGCCTGGGCATGTGGAATCTTTTGTTAATGGTGGTTTGGGGGAAGTCTAGGCATGTTGTGTTTGTGTAGGGATAGTGTTTGAGTCTTGTAGTTGAAGATTACTTTGCTTAGGGGTATTATTTATTTGGTTTAGTAAGCTCGTTTCCCCCTGGTTGTGCTCTTTGATGTGTAACACATCTTGCCTTGTCTTAGGATCCAAATTGTCTAGAGAATTAATGGTTGATTGACCTAGGCTTGACAAAAATTGATGTGGGGTGGTACTATGATCCTTCTCTAATGGGTTGTTATGGTAAGTTGATGGGGGTGATGTCCATATTTTGTTTGATCTTAGTGTCATGCATTAATTGAGGATGTTGATTGGCTATATGAATCATAGGGTCTATGTACATGGTTTTATTATTCATGTCTAGGTTGTCTTGTGTCGGTGTGACTAATGTGGAGGGGTTATGTTCTTTAGGTTGGGGTGAGTTAATGCCTAAGGGATTATGTGGGTTAATGAGGGGGTTAATGAGGGGAGAGGGGTTGTCTGCTTCCGTTACTCTATTACCCAGTGTGTATGAGCATGTTGTTGGGGGATAGGGTGTTTTAAGGTTTGGAGTAGACGGTAGGGTACTACTTTCCTGGTGGGTGGTGTGCATGGGCGAATTGAGGGGGGTTTTGTCAACTTGGGGTGTAACCTTAACCACTGGGTAATTGCTGCCAAGCATAGTCATTTCCTTAGGGTTTTTTTTTTTGGTTTTGGACGTTGCTAACTTACGCAGATTGTCCTTGGGAGGAGGGTGGTGTGGTGTTTATCCTGGGGGGATAAATTGTTGTTCTTAGGTTCATGGTAGGGTTGGGGTTTGAGGGGGGAGGCTGGAGTTTCTTGGTCCGTTTTTGGTGTGAAACAATTGTCCATTGGTCTAGTTTTTGTGTAATTTTCTTCACTGGGCAAGCTTTTCTCGTATTGTCACTTTCCTTCGCACTTGGATTATTGCGTTGGTATGGGCAGGTGTTTTGGTTGTGTCCTAGTCGACCACAGCTTGTGCATAATAAGTTAAAGCCCTCATAGGTGATTTTTTGCATGTGTTTCCCAATTACAATATATTTTTTGAGTGATTTTTCTATGGGCACTAGTACGCAAAGGCGAGCATATTTACCTCTCGTCGCAGATTTGGTGCATGCATCTATACGTATTAGTTGTTCCAATTTCTCTCCTATTTTGAGGAGGATGTCATAGTCGTAAAATTCTGTTGGTAATTCCGGGAGTCTAGCCCATATAGCTGAGAAGGTTAGGGCAGCCCGGGATGCTACGAACCTAGGCTCCCATTTTCTTACCGTAAGGAACTGGTTACCAATGAACCACGGCCCCTCGTGAAGAGCTTTATTGTAATTTTCCTCCTTAGAGAATTTAAGTAGGTAGTAGTCGCACCCTAAATCCACTAGAGATAGAGTTTCAGTGGGTCTCCATATTGCATGAATTTTCCTTTGAAGGAATTGGTAACCCGCCCTTCTACCAAATATTTTTATGATGAGTGCGTTAGTCCAGCTTTTGTATATACGCTCTTTATCCGAGGAGGTAATGGGGATGAAGAGCTCAGGGTTAGGATAGTTGTTCGTTTCATCCTCGTGTTCATATGAGCTCATATTTTATTGCACGGTTATTTGGCTAATGTCCAAGTTAGGGTTGTTGTTAGAGATTAATGTTGTCTAGGAAGGATGCCCTTCTTGCATAGTCGCCTTTTTGTTTTAGACAATCCTCATTTGGTGCTTCATTACGTAGTTCGTGTGTCTAGACCGTGGTAAAATCCATAGATGCTGGGAGGGAGTCAGAGTTGGGGTATGTTGGTGCCCTAGTGTTTGACTGTCCCTCCATTGTCACTGGCCTTGCGGAAGGGGAGGGGGACTTGGTATGGGATGGTTGAGGATCATCATGTGCGTTCTCTTGTACGTAGGAAAGCATTGAAGGGATTTGTTGTGGGGAAAGAAGGGTTCCTTTTACGTTTGTTACATGCATTAGTTTGACAAAACTGTAACTTAACATAATACTGGGTGACTGAGTCTAATTCTCTTTTTCTTTTTTGTTTCCTTAAATTACTTTAGATGAATTATATTATGGATAAATCACAATAATTAATATCTAAATATTTAAAAAGCATATTTAAAATGCAAATAAAAATTTATTTTACTCTCAAAATCTGGTACCGTCATATAAATTTAAACAAAGAAATAGTATATAGTAGTAATAATAATCCGCAGATATTTATTTAAAATCATTGATATGCTTGAAAACACATCTGGAATAGCTAGCTGAATTTTTTTTTCCTTAGTTAATGACGTTTCTCTGAAAAATTTCGATAATTTACTTCAATTTTTCAAAAACTAAAAGGAAGGTCGATAATTTTTTGACCTGTTTCTGAAACAATCTAGTAGGTATTTGGAAACAAAATTAAAGAAACTAAAATTTAAAGTTAAAGTTGAAAAAAGTTATTCGAAAGTAGAAAATCAGATCTATATATGCTGGCAGTGGGTTTTTTTTTTTTCAATTATCTTAAAAAATCCCACGTCCCATTTACTCCCTTTATCTCAATTTATGTGATTGATTTCGTAAGTTAAATAGTTTTTTTAATTGTAATTTTTATATGGTTTTAAATATTTAAATTATTAATTAATGTGTCTCATATAAATTTTTACATAATTGTTAAATTGTATAAATTTTATTTCAAAAGACTTAAGAATTTATGTCAAAATTCACGATCAAAATTAAAAAAAAAAAAATCAAAATTTGAGTTATGACACATAATTTGGACATTTGGACAGAATAAGTATCTTTTAAAGAAATAATCCAAATTTCTGATATGCTCTTATTAATGACTCAAATGATTATACAAGTAGGTATCAGGAGAAACATGTTATGTGCAGTGTCTGAGTATAAGATTTTGTTATAGAATAAGTCCATATGATGAAATATAATTTCCCAATCTAACAAAACTGCTTTATATCTGGACCGAAAAAGGGAAAAAGATAAAGTCAATAGCTAGGTGTTATCCTATAATTTCAGTCTTGTGTCTTTTCTCTTTTAGTATATAAACCAACAATTGAATTCCTGACCAAACTTTTGTACTATTTTACTACTCTGAATTAAATACGACGAAGCTGAAATTAATGTGATGTGGGGTATTAAGAAATTAGAAAGTTAATTTCGTTTTTTAGTTCCCACACTAAGCTTATATAAAAAATAATGAAGACGCAAACTTCTCAACAAAATTTCTGTCTCATTTTGCTTTATGAGTCTATTATATGCGTTAGTGATGTTGTTTTTGTAGATTCATGCTCACCTTTTCTTATCCTAATTTAAAAAAAAATACTGGATAGACTTTATGATTTGAAAAAGTACTAGTGGGACTTACCCTAAATAAACCCGTCTAAAAGAAAAGCAAAGAAATACACATCTCCACCTTCACGTGACTCGAAGAGGTTGATTTGAGATTCGAGTCACATTAAAGGTAAAACAAAAATGTTATTATTACTACTTGAGTTGAGTAAATTATTTTGCAAAAGGAGTTAATTATAATATGATTCATGCAGGAATATGCATAATTATGAATAATGCTAAAGCAATTTTTCCCTTTAACTCGCTATGAGATGTTTGTCATAAATATAATCAATGACATGTAACGTGCAATTTGTTTAAGAACAAATAGCTTTTCTTTTTTTTGTTGTTGCTTCTTAGTATCACTTTGCTCCTTCTCAATCTTCTTTATCTTGGTGCTATAATATGTTTTTAGAAAATATACATAGTTAGTTACTAAGTATTTTGTTGGCCAAGTGAAGTTTTATTTTAAAGATCGATAAAGGAAGCTCATGTATGAATCAGTTCATCCTCTGTATATACAGACACAGGCAGATTCGAGCATTGGGGATGCACGTGAAGGAAATAAGCTTAACTTATTATATTTGATATCCCCTGATCGAAAAGGTTACAAAATTGATATGGAGAAGGACTTCTTGCTTAAAGAAAACACTATCCAAGATAAGGGAGGAGTTAGAAGTTGAGGATAACTAGAACTATTCCACCAAGGAAAAATAGCATTAAAACTCTAATTATTTCTTAATCTATTAACTATATATATTGCAAGATGTTCTCATTTTACAGGTACGCACAAAAGTGGAAGTTAAACGTGACTTGAGAGAAAAATAGCAAGGCATTTTGCAAGCAATTCTTGTGCGATTCAAGTGTGCGAACCTGAAGCTACATGAATCAGATAGAGAATCAGTTCCAAGTGTCTGTCTTTTATTCTTGTTCAATTGTAGTAGGTGGTTTTTAAATTGTACCTTTCAACTTTATCTAGAGGCAGTTGTATTAGGTACTCTGTGTATTCAAGTTAGAATTAACTTGAAGTTGTAGTCGTAACAGTCAGAGGTTGGTTGCCACAACGAGATTAGAGTTAATCCTTAGGTTTATAAAGAGTTTTGTAATTGTTGTTTTGGCTCAGTGATTTAGTGAAGTGTAGAGGAAAATACTATTGAGTAGTAGGTCATGGTTTTTTCACCTTTTGAGCAGGGTGTTTTCCACGTAAAAATACTTGTGTTCTTTACTTTCCGCATTTACTGTTTCAGCAACAGTAGGTTAAGTAACACTTAAAAGAACCAGGTCCTTCAATAATCAGTGCTCGTAAAAATTGGACATCACACAAATCACCATTTTTGTGTTGTATTGAAGTATAAAACATCATATTTGTTTTATCACCAAGTTAACAATCAAAATATTACAATAAGTTCGACTTTTTTCCCCTGGATTGTTTTGTGAGCAAGCTAAGCTCAAAATCATAATTCGTATTCTAAAGTTCCTGTCAATCCCAAAATTAAAGTAATGGAAAATTTAGTAGTCGTCTTAATTCTTAATTATAGGGTGGTTGATAAGTATACGTATCAAGCTGAACACGTATCACAGTATTTTCTGTGCATATCAATAATGGATATGTTAGATGTTGACTTTAGGTATAAACAATGTTTGCCGCAAATTAAAACAGGCTAAAATTTGAATAAAGGGGAAAGAAACATATCTTGAAAATGACTTCGTTGAAGTAACAAGTGTAATGCTCCTAGAATAAACTGGTCACAATCCATTTCTTGAAAAATAATCTGGAACATGGTGTCATGACATAGCCTAGTTTTATTTATTAGGTTTTTGGTCATCAGACATTCCTACAACTAGTATAACTTAGCCAAGAACCATGTTATTTGACCAATTCTTTGTTCATCACACAATTCATCAAACGTTTGGTTTGCAATTTAGACAGCCGCAACGCATGCGATTGTGTTTGTTGTACTCCACGAAGATAATCTATATAAAAGATCATTAAAAAGGGTATAATTCCATGTGTCAAAGTTCAGCTTCTAAATCATTTGAAGCAATATTGTGACGATCATTGTGAGGTTATAGTGGTTTAAGTGCGGATGGTTTTTAAGCGAAGATAAAATTAATGTTGACCGAGAAAAGTGGTGAAGATAATAGGTGTGTAAGAGATCATCTGAATGTACAATAGTTTTTGTGTTGGAAAACTAATTCAAAATTGTAGTGGAAATTGTAGTTATTTAGGATTTGATTTATTTAATTCATGTCTAAGTAGGATTTGCAGTTAGAATAAATATAAGAATAGGCTTTTCTGTTTCTAGTTGAAATAGGTTTCATACTATTATAAATAGAGGTATTGATAGCTTATTTTATGTGTGGAGATTTGTGAGGGCGGTAGAGATTTACAAATAAAATATATCCTTCATATTGGTATTAGAGCTTCCACGATCTTGGGAGAAAATCAATTAGCCTCCGCTGCCGGCGGGCGGCGCTAGCCAATGCGTACCGCCCGTCCGGCCATTCAATATGTTGGCAAACGTCGGGAAAATAGTATATGCGTGAGAAAAATCATGCTGAGAAGGATTGAGAAAAAAATTCAAGTTCAAAGAGACGCTATCAAATATGGACAAGAGGAAGAAACTCTTTTCTACAAAATTGGAGAGTAGCGGCTAAAAATGATAATTTGAGAGCTAGTGTCAGGTACATCAGTAATTGGATGTTGGTGACAAAGTTCATCGCCGGGTGTTGAAGATAGGTTCTTCAACAAAATTGGGTGTTGGTGACAAAGTGCATCAATGGTTGGTGACAAAGTGCATCAACGGGTGTTGAAGGCAGGTGCTTCAACAAAATAGGGTGTTGGTGAAAAAGTGCATCAACGGTTGGTGACAAAGTGCACCAATGTGAGTTGGAGACAAGTGCTTCAACAAAATTGGGTGTTGGTGACAAAGTGCATCAACGGTTGGTGACAAAGTGCATCAATGTGAGTTGGAGACAAGTGCTTCGACAAAATTGAGTGTTGGTGACAAAGTGCATCAATGTGAGTTGGAGACAGGTGCTTCAACAAAAATTGACTGTTGGTGACAAAGTGCATCACCGGTTGGTGACAAAGTGCATCAACATGAGTTGTAGACAGGTGCTTCAACAAAATTGTATGTTGGTGACAAAGTGCATCAACATGAGTTGGAGACATGTGCTTCAACAAATCGAGGGATGAAGACATGTGCTTCATCAAAAGTGAAAGTTAGAGAGCAGTGCTCCAACATAACTGCACAACGAAAAGTCAGGCGTATACAACTTTGAATCA
Source organism: Nicotiana knightiana (assembly GCA_005239525.1). Taxonomy (NCBI): domain Eukaryota; kingdom Viridiplantae; phylum Streptophyta; class Magnoliopsida; order Solanales; family Solanaceae; genus Nicotiana; species Nicotiana knightiana. The sequence continues at coordinate 124,645 of ML369705.1, read as the reverse complement.
CGGGAGAATGTTGGAAAGCTAATTCAAAGTTGTAGTAGGAAACCGTAGTTATTTAGGATTTGATTTAATTAATTCATGTCTAAATAGGATTTGCAGTTAGAATAAATATAAGAATTGGCTTTCCTGTTTCTAGTTGAAATAGGTTTCATACTATTATAAATAGAGGTATTGATAGCTTATTTTATGTGTGGAGATTTGTGAGAACTATAGAGATTTATAAATAAAATATATCCTTCATTTTTTATAAAATTTTGTGGTATTTTTTAAGCTATTAACGCTTAAAATAGGGTGAATGGGAAATGGAGAAAAAAATAAAATATTTGAGCTTCCCTCCTTGATTGTCCCATATGGGAAGAGGAAAAAGTTTTTGATGGGTATATAAACAATTTCTCTTTCTTCTAGCTCATAAAGAGTTGAGAAGAAGTCAAGTCTCGCGCCGTCGTCATCGTCGTCGCTCGCTCGGCTCGGCTTCAGCTTCGGATTCGGATTTGGATTTGGTCAAATAATCGATCGATTGATTAATTTTTGGACCAAATTTATTTGTTAATAGTAAATCTTCAATTTTTCCTCTTTATTGTTGAGTAACTAGCCATTTATGTTATGGCATTTATGCTATGGTCGTTTGCAAAAATAGCCATTTTGAAGAATTGCAACTCTTCAGATTTCAGCCCAACATTGACTATAAATACAAGTCCATTCTCTCATATTTTCCATATGAATTTTTGAGTTCTCCTCCTTTCTTCTGCATATTTTAACTTCAAAGAAAGTAACAGTGAGTGTGATTTGCTACCAAACTTTGTGTTCGCTGAAACACTGGGGTTTGATGTACTACTACACCAGTGTGTAATTCATTGTATCCTGGGAGGAAATAATCCATAACCTTGGGTACTGGGAGGGGATTAAATTCCTTAAGAAAAGTGATTCAGTGGGCTCAAATTGGTTTTTATTTCGTTTACATTTCTGTTTGAATATTATTTTATTATCTCTAGAATTATTTTATAAATACAGTTTATTAACAAGCTTAAGGAATTTAATTTTTTATTATTTTCTGTGTTTGTGTTATACTCACTATTTCTAAATAGTAAACCTTTGTGGTTTTCTACTCTATTGGAGATCAAAATCTACGTGATTTTAACGTTGGTTTGTGTCATTCTTTTACGGAAAATGACGAATGACAACGGGCACCAGACTGTTCCTATGGTGACTACCAATGCATCGACTAGCCGAACAACACCGGCAAGAAAACCCAGAAAATTTTCCGGGGTTGATTTCAAGCGCTGGCAGCAAAAGATGTTCTTCTACTTGATTACTTTAAGTCTGCAGAAGTTCATCAAGGAAGACGTTCTTGTGCTGTCTGATGAAACTCCAGAGACTGAACGTTTTCTTGTGATTGAGGCGTGGAAGCATTCAGATTTTTTGTGCAAGAATTATATTCTTAGCGGACTGGAGGACGCTTTGTATAACGTCTACAGTGGCGTGGAGATGTCAAAAAAACTGTGGATCGCGCTTGAAAATAAATACAAAACTGAACATGTCGGGTTGAAGAAGTTCGTTACCGTAAAGCTTTTGGACTACAAAATGGTAGATAGCAAGTCTGTTATTACCCAAGTCCAAGAATTGCAAGTGATTATTCACGGTCTCCTTGCTGAAGGTATAAGTCGAACTAATTCTAATGTTGAAAGTAGTAATTTTAGTAGTTTTACTAACAGAAGTTTCATTGAAGGTCTTGTCATCAATGAAGCATTCCAAGTAGCAGTGATGACCGAGAAGTTGCCTCCTTTGTGGAAGGACTTCAAAAACTACTTGAAACACAAACGCAATGAGATGTCGCTTGAAGATCTCATTGTTCGGTTGAGAATCGAAGAGGACAACAAAGCTACTGAGAAGAGAGACCGTGGAAACTCAACAATAATGGGAGAAAACATTATTGAGGATACTTCTCAAAATAAGAGAAAGAGGAAGTAGCCTTCTGGAACGAAAAGCAACCCAAACAAGAAGCGGTTCAACGGTAATTGCTACAACTGTGGGAAAGCTGGACACAAATCTACAGATTGTCGTGCTCCAAAGAAAGACAAGCAAGAAGGGTCAAGCAAACATGGTTGAAAAGCACGAAGATATTGATGACTTGTGTGCTATACTTTCTGAATGCAACCTGGTGGGCAATCCAAGGGAGTGGTGGATTGATTCTGGAGCCACTCACCATGTTTGTGCTGTTAGAGAAGCTTTTGCTACATATGTTCATAGTGGACCGGAAGAGACGCTTTCTATGGGAAATGCTGCAACTGCCAAGATTGAAGGATGTGGGAAGATATTTCTGAAAATGACTTCCGGCAAAGTGGTGACTTTGAACAACATCCTTCATGTTCCCGAGATTAGGAAGAATTTAGTCTCTGTTGGACTTTTTGTTAAGAATGGTTTTAAATGTGTCTTTGTATCCGATAAGGTTGTGATAAGTAAGAATGAAATGTTTGTAGGAAAAGGTTACCTCATTGAGGGCCTTTTTAAGCTGAATGTAATGGTTGTTGAGAATAATAATAAAATTTTAGCTCAGTCTTACTTACTTGAGTCAAATGAATTATGGCATATACGTTTGAGTCATGTTAATTATAAAACCTTGCGAAAAATGATTAATTTGGAAGTATTCCCTAAGTTTGAATGCGACAAATGAAATGTCAAGTATTTGTGGAATCTAAGTATGTTAAACATCCTTATAAGTCAGTTGAAAGGCATTTTAATCCTTTAGAATTAATTCACACAGATATTTGCCATATGAAGTCAATATCATCTCGCAATGGAAAGATTTATTGACAATAGTACCGATATTGCTATGTTTACTTACTTGATAGTAAAGATGAAGCAATAGACGCATTCAAGAAATACAAAAATGAAGTTGAAACGCAACTTAACAAGAAAATCAAAATGATAAGAAGTGATAGGGGTGGTAAATATGAATTTCCTTTTGAAGAAACATGTTTAGAATATGGAATTATTCATCAAACAACATCCCCTTACACGCCCCAATCCAATGGGATTGCAGAAAGAAAGAATCGTTCATTAAAGGAGATGATGAGCGCATTGTTGATAAGTTCTGGTTTGCCACAGAATTTGTCGGGGGAAGCCGTTCTTATGGATAATCAGATACTAAATTGAGAACCCCATAGCAAAACACAATCCATTCCATATGAAAAATGGAAAGGAAGGAAGCTCAACTTGAATTATTTTAAAGTGTGGGGGTGTTTGGCAAAAGTGCAAGTTCCTAAATCCAAAAGGGTAAAAATAGAACCAAAAACCGTTGATTGTGTTTTCATAGGATATGTTACCAATAGTAAAACATATCGATTTCTGGTTCATAAATTAGAAAATCCCGACATTCATAATAATACAGTTATAGAATCAGATAAATGTTGTCTTTGGAAATATATATCCGTATAAAAAGGAATGTGAGTCAATTGGTGAAGGATATAAACGACCTCGGGAAGAAACAAAAGAAAGTACATTTAATCAGGAAGATCCAAGACGTAGTAAACGTCAAAGAAGCTATGTCTTCATTTGGACCAGATTTTTATGACTTTCTTATTGGAGAATGAGCCTCAAACATTTAAAGAATCTATGTCTTCTTCGGAATCATTATTTTGGAAAGAGGCCGTCAATAGTGAAATAGAATCCATATTGAACAAACATACATGAGAATTGATTGATCTTCCTCCTGGAAATAAACCGTTAGGTTCTAAATGGATCTTTAAGAGGAAAATGAAAGATGATGGCACTATTGACAAATATAAGGCAAGACTTATGGTCAAAGGGTATAGACAACGAGAAGGTCTTGACTATTTTGATACATACTCTCCAGTTACAAGAATCACGTCCATACGAACATTAGTAAAGTTAGCTGTAGTTTATGGTCTTGAAGTTCATCAAATGGATGTTAAGACGACCTTCTTAAATGGAGAGTTGGAGGAAGAAATCTACATGGAACAACCTGAAGAATTTGTGGTTCCAGGTAAAGAAAAGAAGGTATGTAGACTTGTTAAGTCCCTTTACAGATTAACACAAGCACCCAAACAATGGCATGCGAAATTTGACCAAACAATGTTGTCAAATGGTTTTTAAAAAAATGAATGTGATAAATGTGTGTATATTAAAAATGTTCCAAATCACATGGTCATTGTTTTCTTATATGTGGATGATATGCTAATAATGAGTAATGACATTGCCAACATAAATGCGACTAAGCGTATGCTTAATGGCAAGTTTGATATGAAAGACTTGGGAGTTGCTGATTTAATTCTGGGAATTAAGATCCATAAGACTTCTCAAGGTCTGGCATTGTCAGAATCTAATTATATTAAGACAGTATTTGAAAAATTCAAGCACTTGGGCTTTAAAGTTACAAAGACTCCAATTGACGTGAATCTTGCATTAGCAAAGAACAAAGGCCAAAGCATATCACAATTGGATTATGCTTGTGTGTTGGGATGCTTAATGTACATAATGAATTGTACACGACTAGATATAGCTTGTGTTATAAGTAAATTAAGTCGATATATGAACAATCCAGGTCAATCTCATTGGATGGCCATGAAACGAGTTTTAGGGTATTTAGTACATACCCAGGACTTTGCTTTGCACTACAGTAAATATCCTACGGTCATTGAGGGGTACTGTGATGCAAATTGGATCACCGAATCAACTGATTCCAAGTCCACAAGTGGATATGTATTCATTATTGGTGGAGGAGCGGTATCTTGGAAGTCGTCCAAACAAACTTGTACTGCTCGCTCTATAATGGAGGCTGAGTTCATAGCCTTAGATAAAGTCGGTGAAGAAACTGAATGGCTCAGGAATTTCTTGGAAGACATTCTATTTTGGCCCAAACCGTTGGCACCAATATGCATACATTGCGATAGTCAAGCGGCAATTGAAAAGGCTGGGAGCGTTATGTATAATGGTAAATCTCGTCATATACGATGAAGACATAAAACCGTTAGGCAATTACTCTCTAGAGGAATTATCATGACTGACTATGTAAAGTCAAGTAATAATGTGTTGGATCCACTTACAAAAGTCCTAACTAGAGAGATAGTTGAGAAATCATCAAGGGGAATGGGACTATGGCCGAGAACAAGTCATAGTGGCGGTAACTCTACCTAGAAGACTGGAAATCCCAAGATCTAGGTTCAAGAAGATCAAACAAAGTCATTAATGACGGTTAAACATTGTCAACTAAACTTTTGGTTCATTCTCATGATGAGACAATGTTCAGTACCAAGGACAAAACATTAAGGCTTTTTAATGATTTCTAAATTTGATACGGGGTATATCAAATAGTGTATCTACGGGATGACACGTTTAGGAATCACCTATGTAAGTGTGAAGTGTTAGCCGCTTCAAGGAGAACTTTGCATGGCCAGTTCTCTATGCACTTATAAAACCACGCGGTGTTCATCGCTGAAATGAGAACCAAACGGTTAAGGGTTGATTGTGTGACTTATGGTTGTCTAGGTATACACCAAAGTTTGACGGTTCAAAGATATTAAATCTACTGATTGACCGAGTATATCCGACATAAGTTCACTATGGAAAGTTCAAAGGGAAACCTACTTATCCAGATGAAATTAATCCTTGCTTACGAATCATACAGTTTTTCATGCATACTTCCGTGATATGACCATTCCCCATTCATGTGGGGGATTGTTGGGTTTTTAAGCTATTAATGCTTAAAATAGGGTGAATGAGAAATGGAGGAAAAATGAAATATTTGAGTAATATTTGAGTTTCCCTCCTTGATTGTCCCATATGGGAAGAGGAAAAGGTTTTTGATGGGTATATAAACAATTGCTCTTCTCCTAGCTCATAAAGAGTTGAGAAGAAGGCAAGCCTCGCGTCGTTGTCGTCGTCGTCGCGCGCTCGCTCGGCTCGGCTTTGACTTCGACTTCGGATTCGGATTCGGATTCGGATTCAGATTTGGATTTGGTCAAATGATTGATTGATTAATTTTTGGACCTAATTTATTTGTTAATAGTAAATATTAACAGAAATGTTATTAAATATTCGTCTTAATAAAAAAATATTAATATTAATATTAAATCCAAGTCAGTTATCCATTTTTCAGTTTTCTGTTTTTGTAACAGAAAATTAACTGCCCTCTTCAATTTTCCCTCTTTATTGTTGAGTAAATAGCCATTTATATTATGGAAATTTATGCTATGGCCGTTTTGCAAAAACAACCATTCTGAAGAGTTGCACCTCTTTAGATTTCAGCCCAACATTGACTATAAATACAAGCCCATTCTCTCAAAATTTTCATACGAATTTCTGAGTTCTCCTCCTTTACTCTGTATATTTTAACTTCAAAGAAAGCTACAGTAAGTGTGATTTGCTACCGAACTTTGTGTTCGCTGAAACACTGGGGTTTGAAGTACCACTTCACCAGTGTGTAATTCATTGTATCATGGGAGGAAATAATCCATAACCTTGGGTACTAGGAGGGGATTAAATTCCTTAAGGAAACACTGTGAATTCAGTGGGCTCGAATTGGTTTTTATTTCGTTTACATTTCTGTTTGAATATTATTTTATTATCTCCAGAATTATTTTACAAATACATCTTACTAACAATTTTTACGTATAAATTTCTTGGGATCGGGAAATGGGGATAGACTAGTAGTGGTTTTCAAGTGGTGTTTTTGAGATTAGAGAGATGAGATGGTGATTGATTTAAAGAGATGAGGAATGGTAACTAAGATTAATATTGATCAAATATGAATTATTTCATAAAATTTAGGAGCAAATTTTGAACCATAAATACAAGGGCAAGATTGATTGTTTTCGCTCTTAAAAAGCTCACGTGTCGAAAAATCTATGATTTTAGTCAATAAGGATAAATCTATCTCATTTTTACAACGACAAAATAGATCTGAGCCAAGCTATTAACGAAAGTTAACTTAGACCATTTTTCAAAATTCTTAGACAAATTGGACATTTTTGTGTCCAAGCAAACATGACAAATAAAATAGAAGAAATTTCATCATATATCACTTGGGCCATACAACCCATCCGAAAATAGCCTATATTTGAAGCTCTTTCCTGGTTTAGCCCAGGTTGTATATGTTTTGAAATTTTATTTTCACCCGATAGCCCACAAATATTATTAACGGTGTTTTAGTTTTCTCTTTTAAATATTTTTCTCTCTCTGTTCTTCTCACCTTTTTTTCACTGAAGTACGAAGGCAACCGTCTTCCATTGTTGCTTCTCACGTAATTTTTCGAGCTTTCACTCTTATATTTTAGGTAATTTTCGTTTCATTTTATGCTTTTCTGTTTTGGTTTTAAATTTTGTTTTATTTTTAATTTTTTGGCTTTTCTGATTTTGAATTTTTTTTTACAATGTTGTTGTGTTTTTTATTCGATTTTGTGTTTCTTATATCTTCGTTCTGGGCCTAAACTTGGTGTTTCAGTTTGCATGCTTTGTTATTTTGACTTTTAGGGTAGAATCTATTTTTTGAGTTTTGTTACAATTTGAGAAAATTGGCCTCTACTTTGTGTTCGTAACCTTTTTTTTTTTGTTTGATTTTTGTGTTTTCCTTCACTTGTCTTCAATTTTGTTAAAGCTTTGTTTGTTTTATTGTAGAAAATGCGTTCGAAAATGTCTTTTAAAAGTCGTATGAAGGTTGCTGGAAAAGGTGTTAAGCTCGATTTAAGAAAACATTGAGGGACTTGCCCTCAACCCCTGATTCTGAAGCGAATGCGCATGTCCAAGCCCCCGATGATGATGATTTTGAGTATCCTGCTCCTACAAAAAAATCACAAGAAGAGAGCAGTCGAATGACTCGTTCGCAAACGAAGAATACTCCTACTCCAGTTAACATTGTTTGAATAAGGAGTAAGAAATGTGGGAGACATGAAAAATCCAAAGAAAATCTAAAATTTGATTTGGTTGATGATGATGATGTAGGCCCCAGCGTTAAATCAAAAAAGAGAAAGATCGAGGACGCTAAGCATAAAAAGATCAAGATCGAGGACGTTAAGCATAAGAAGAGCAAGATCGAGGATGATGGTGTGAGTGGTCTTGATTGCATATCCAAAGAACAAAGGATTGCTACTCACCGCAAATTGAAGGAGAGAAAAGCTAAGCTGAAGGTATTCCCTGTGTTTCTATTAATTTTATACATCCTTATATAATTTCATACGAAATTATACAGTTATTTATACATCTTTATACAAGTACTGCTACACTGATTTATACATGTTTGTACAATATTTTAATATAGTTTTTGTTCCTGATTTCTTTCTTGTTGTTTTTCCATATGCAAGGTTGGAGACTTCTATATACAATCAGCTGATCATTTTCACAACAGGATTAGTTCCCATACCGAGACTGATATTTTCAGCATTTTGAAGCAATGTTTGACTGACACATAACTTCAAATGTTCCGTGCTAGCTGTTTTGGCTACTTCTTGGACCTGCCTTAATTTAAAATTCAAAATCAACTTATTCATTGTATACTATTGAGGGAATTCGTCCTGGGGCGGGAAAGGGAGTTGTGGGTTAAAATTAATGGTTGTTTGCTGTGGTTTGGCATTGGAGAGTTTGCTGTTATCGCTGGTTTGAAGTGTGTGGAAGAAGACGCCACTATCTATGACAAACGAGTTGCCAATAGGTTGCTAAAAGAGTATTTTACAGGAGATGGAAAAAGGGATATAACGAGGGTGCAGCATCTTGATTGCTTCAAGAAAAAGGACTGGAAGTCGGACGAAGATGCGTTCAATATGGCCTTGATGGTGTTTGTCCATCATTTCATATTCTCATATGCCAATAATCATGGTATCAACAAAGATGATTTTGGTATCATTGAAAGTGGTCAATATCAGAAGTATGCTTGGGGAAAAAAGTCATTTGACGATATTTTAAAGACAATGAGGGACAGACAGTGTGAATATTTGACAATGTATAGGCTCAGAGGTTTGCCACTTGCGTTACAAATATGGTTTTTTGAGTGTTGCTCTATAGTTGACAAGCATCTAGTTGTTCGCATTGGCACAAATGTGCCATGATTCTTAATTGGACAGTCACTGAAACTCCAACATATGCAGATTTGACTGGTAGGATGATCATGTCTAGTATCGACAAGGTAAATATTTTGTATCATAATGCTTCTTCATATATGATTTCAGTTTTTCTGTTAGTATGTATAATTATGAATGTGTCACAATTTCCTTTTTCTTCTATTGCAATCCAGTTTTCTTATTGTAGTTGAACTATAGGAACATTTTACCTACTCGTGAAGAGATGTCAATGCTGAACATCGCCACGCTTTTTGAAGTTAATGTCGATGATGCTGCATCAGGGGATGTGCCTTTTTTTCACACTGATAATTCTGTCTCTGCATCTCCACCTTGTCCTCAGAATATGGAGCAACAGTCTAAACGACCTTATCCTCAGAATACAGAGCAACAACCTAAACCGAGTTATCATCTTTCGGCGCGTATTTATCTGTTGAATACTAAAGTTGAGAAGTTGAGGAGTGCTGTTGGAAAGGTAGTACAGCTTTAGCTTTTCTGTAGTTTATCGGTACTTTTCGAATATACATGATTTTTTGGTTATAAACATGGTTGTTGATTTACTTATGTTGTTGTTTTCGTTGTTGTTTTCGTTGTTTTTTGTTGTAGTTGACTGATACAGTTACGACACTCAACAGTTATGTAGTTTCTTCCTTTGAAAAAGTGTTCAATTTTTTGAATATGAAGGAAACCAAGCAAATGAGGGAGGAGGTTCCTGATTCTAAGGTAATATTTTACTGATAAAACCAAATCACTCAACAATTATGCCTTCTCTGAATCATCACTCAAAAAGTTATGCCTTCTCTTTCTATTATTTTTTATTAGATTCGTCAGTGCGTGTCTGGTGACAATACATCTGGTCTCGGCGAATATGATGGCTATCAATATGATGTTGTTCCTGACTTTGTCAAGCAAGTGAATCAAGATAACACGCTAGCTGACCAAACAGATTTAGGTGTCAAAGAAAACAAGGAAGTTACTGATGGTGTTGATCATGGTATTCGTTCTGCATTTTATCTTTTTTTGTCTGATTTTCTTTTCTTCATTTTGAAAGTTTTTTATTATTAGTTTTCTCTATCTAAGGGGAAGCAGGTGATGTCAAGTGTGATACATTTTGGGATGACATTGGCGATGAATATTTAGTTGCTCTACAGATGTCGCAAATTATGCTTCACATACCACCCATCATAGACATAGAAGAAGATTATATTTCTCTTGAACATTCGGTTCGACATAAAATACCAGGAAAATATGTCAAATCTCCGTATTTGCCAGTTTTTTATTTGGGGGCATCAAGATCGGCACACAAGATCATTTTTGAATCAAGTATCCTTTCACGATCGAAATTGATGATTTTGATCCCTTGTCGCCATTGGCCAAAGAATTTTGCGAGTTTTTTGATAACGGGATGGATACGAGGCAAAGGTAGCTTAACTTTATTTAAGCTTTTATGTTATGATTTTATACTTGTCAATGAAGGTAGTTCTGATTACTTTTTTTTTTTTGTGATTTGAAGTGCCAAAAATAGTTATACATATGAAGTAAATAATCTTGCGAAAGCTTTTACTTTTGGCTTGTGTCATGTGACCACGAAGGATTGGTTCCATTCACTTGCGTATTATGGTCGACCATTGATTGACATGGTATTTAATAACTTTCTGTCCTAATGCCTTTTTTTATTTGTTGCGTATCTTTATTGTTTGAGACCCCCATAGTGTATACATAACTTCGTATAATCAAATGTAATATTTTTGTATAATCATGGTATAAGATTGTATAACCTTGTATAACTCTGTATAATAGTGTATAAATTTGTATATTTAAAAAATCTGCTTCATATATTGATTTTTTTGTAGTACTTTGAATCATTTAATAGTGATGGTTGTTTTTGTTTTATTTTTCTTGTCTCGGCACTTGGATGTCCTCTTTTACTATTTGAGGAAGAGGGAAAAATATGGGCCGAATATTGCCATGCGGTTTACTACAACCGACTTTGCCTTTGGTAACAAAATCAACTCACTGTATAAAGATTTCAAAGTGAAGCAAGATCCTTCAGTGATTCCTGAAGGGCATGAAATAGAAAAGTACATTAGAGGGTATTATTGTGATGCAAATTTAGGGTGGCACACTGTTGACCACATCTTATTCCTTATTTATGACAAGCGTGGAAGAGCAAAATTGGGCCACTGGATTTTGGTGTTGTTTACGTTCATAGATAGGTGCATCCACATCTATGACTCTAACCGTGGAGCAATTAATGATAGACTTGCTTTGGATGTTGCATTACCTTATGCAATTTTGATACCTTACTTCTTGAAGAGTTCTAATTTTTATGTCGAGAAGAAGGGCATTGATTGGAACAATGGTGCATATACCGATAAATCCCATTCTGATGCTTTGCAGATTAATCTGGTTAATAATGTGCCACAACCGATTAAATGGTAGGTTAATCTCAGTTGTTTACTATTTTACTATTTGTTTACCTATTTACAGTAACGTATAGAGAATCTGATTTTTTTTTAATTACAGTGATTGTGGTACTTTTGTTGCTGGCTTTGCTGAGTATTTCATCCTGGGTAAGGAAATTCGAAAAGATAACTTTGACATTGAGACACTTTGCACCAGGTGGGAATCTTTGTTGTGGGATTATGGAAAGAAAAAATAGCAGTCCGGTGCAATTAGTGGTGATGAAATCATAGGGAGGCTTTTCAGGAAGAGGAAGAAGAGACGACCGAGAAAGTAGTTCTGTTTTTTTCATTTTAATGTAGTTTTGCTATTTATCAGGATTTGTTGCCTAGTTTTGTCTAAGTAATATTCTGCTACTTGTGAGATAACCTTAAAGGATATTATAGATGATTTTATTTTTGTGTAATTTGTGGTAGTCATTACACATTGTTGCTGTGAATGAATTACATTTTAATGAATATTTCCGTTGCTTTTTCCTTTAACAAAGTATGTATTTTCGTTATTGTTGCAGTTTTGTCAATGTTGCAGGGTTTATACATATGTATACAATAATATACATAGTTATACAATTTTATACAAATTTATACTCTCATTTATACATTTGTATACATATAATAGCATTGATTGTTTGTAGTTCTGTTTTGCATTTGTACAATCTATCAATGTATTTAGCACCATTAAAATAGAAACACACTATTATTGGATAATCAAAACATGTATAATAAAACATATTTTAACATAATTGCAACATATAGTGTAAATTATAATTCTTTATTAACATTTGTAACTCAATTGCCTGTGAAACTTAACTACTCAACATTTGTAACTCTATTGTTTGTGAAACTTAACTACTCAACATGACAACATATGTAATAGGAAGTTTTATGTTTCCAACTATTTATTTTGGTCGATTCCTACATGTTTTTCTATCGTGACCACTTTGTCCACACACAGAATATGAAAACGCCCTCTTAGACTCTTTCACTAAAGTAGGTTTGAGTCTTTCCTTTCTTTGTCTTCCTGCATTTCTTCTCCCTTTAGGTGGTAGGACCACATCTTCCAGCACCTTTGTTGGGATTACCCATAAACTCTGATCTGGCATCGAATTCACTGGAAAATTTATAAGTTCTAAGGAGGTTATCCTTCTTGTAGTAAAAAGAGCACTGGTCAGGCTTCAGCTGTTGGTTCTTCAAAACCGCCCAAGCATGCGGACATGGAAGTTCATCCATTTTAAATTTTCAGCAACCGCATGTTCCCTCTCCAAGGCACACTGTGTTTCGCCTTACCCCTTCAAGCACAGTATATAACTGCTCCGTAGCAGGCCTCGCCTACAAAAGTTTTAAAAAAAAAAAATTTAAAACACATTATACATTATTATACAGAGTTATACATCCTTATATAAGCAGTAAAGTGCAAGTCAGCAGTGCCATGCATCATTATATTTGATTTGTTTTACCCTCATTTTCTCCGATGCAATCAGATTTTTCCGAAGAAGTTTGTCGTACTTTTCGCCAAGTTTTGTAGATGTTCCCGTTGCACTTTTTCTGTTTTTGTTGTTCCACTGTTGTAGCAAAGTTGTCATGTACTCCAGCAATCGCATTACTGGTAACTCTCTAGCATCTTTGTTTGCTGCATTAATTGACTCTGCAATATTAGAAGTTATTACCATCGACCTTTTCATTTTGGAGTATGCCCTAGACCACCTTTCGTAGCCAATTTCGAACAAGTAAGGATGCATCCTCGGATCAATTTTGCACATCTCTGTCATATGGTAGTCAAACTTATCTATCATGTAAGCTCTAGCCAAAGCGAAGAAGATATCCTTCAATTGTTTGTGATGTTTCTTGAATGTGCGCTTGACATTCTGCCATAAGTGAAACATGCAAATACCATGTGGAACTTCTGGGTACACATCTTTTGTGGCATTGAAGATGCTTTCATTTCTATCTGAAACTATACACATCTCTTCCCTAACACCAAAAGTACCCTTTATCTGGACGAAGAACCATTACCAAGATTTATTATTCTCTGAATCTACAATTGCATATGCAAGTAGAAGGATTATTCCTGTTTATACAAAATAGATATTAGGATTCAGACAATTATACAAATCTTATACACAGTTATACACGAATATATAACTTTATACATACTGCAAATTTTGTAAAAACAGCAGCTCTGAAATCCTGTACACGTTTATACATGAAACTACAACATTATACAAACTGCAGAAACAAGGTAGATGCAGTTAACTTACTAGCTCCATCCTGTGTGCAAGCAGTCAATATGGTACCCTTATATGCTGCTTTAAAGAAACTTCCATCAACAACCATTATCGGTCTGCAGTGCTACCAACCCTTGATAGATGCATATAGCGAAACATATACATAAAGAAAGCATCCATCTTCTCATTTGTGCAACTTTGTAACTGTTCCTGGATTCGTATGCTCCAACATATACAAATACCTCGGCAACTCCTTATATGAATCACTCGGATTCCCTCTTATCATTGTCATTGCTATCTTTTTATCTCTCCATGCTTTCATGTAGCTCACTTCAACCCCGTGTTGCTTTTGTATGTCCTCTATTATATCATTTGCGGTGTAAACGTTTTTTGGATTAACATACTTGTCATTGACTGTACTAGCAATTACACCTGAAGTAGCTTGACGTTGTGTTAAGTATCTTTCACCATAGCCGCATGCGTGATTATTATTATAACTTCTCACCTTGAATATGTTTGTCTTGTAAACGGCAGAAGATTGGAAACTCCAAGCACAATTGTCATCCACACACATAAGGTGATACCTAGGATTAAAGATCATTCAACTTCTAAATACACTTGTATACAAAAACATAACTAGATATATACTAATTTTATACTACTTTATACATATTTATACATATATATAACATAATATACAACTATTGCCGTACTTTGTTGCGCTTGATCTCTTCACTTTGAATTGGAACCTCTCGCGTACAGCCACGTTCATCACAGTGACAATTGTCTCTTTATCTTTATAAACTTGATCCTCCTCAACAAATTCGTTTAACACATTATCTATTATACCCGTGTTTTCAATAAATTCGATTTCAGGCATAATCTCAGTGCTATCAATTGTGGATACATCTACATAATTGGAACTTGTAGCAACCAAACAACTGGAACTTGTAGCAACCAAACGATTATCATAAATCTCTTTCACAGTCACATACAATGGGTATTCAGTGATATTCAAGTTTTTTTTCTTTAATTCGATATACACCTTAACACCATCGTTGTAAATCAGGATCTGTGTCAAACCATCATTTAGGAGAAAGTTAATATCTAATGTGTTTAACTCCGAATCGATTCTAATATGTTTCGAAATTGCTTCAACTAAATTGTTGTAGCTGAATGTCGACTCGATTATTACACAATCGCTGACGAAATTGATAAACTTGTTGTCTTCCCATTCACCACTATGAAGAATGTAAACTGGAAAAAACTCTATCGAACAAAAAGTTGAAATCAAAATTGCAGCAAAAATGAAAATTGTGCTGATTGCAGCAAAAAAATTCGCCTTTCGTGTTTGATTTGCTGTTAATTCGAGATGAAAAAGAATTTTTAGGTTTTTTGGAATTGCATTAACTGTAAGATCGCGTTTTTGTAGATTTGGGGAAGAAGAATAGAAAGAATAAGAGAAAATCTCATTGAAAGATACAAAATCTAGCTTCTGAATCCCAAAAAACGGAAATAACGCCCCTTTTTCGGGATATGAGCATGTTATTTTTGGGCTACTCAATTGTAAATTGAAATATGAACTATAAAGTTGAAAAAGTAGGCAACCCAATTATTTTAATATGAAAATTTTCCAATAAAATATGATAGAGAGAGTATTAATTTATTTTTCTCTCGAAACAACTGTACGCATATTACATCACATTCAGTACAACTGTATGGTATACACGTAACGCCAACGATTTTTAATTTTAATGTAGTTTAGATTATTTAAAACGTATAGATAGAGAAATTAATAATTGCGGCAGAGTTTGAGTTTCATATAAATACCTCTTCCCTCCTCCTCTCCTTTTTTCCAAAAGGTTCACCCTCTGAATAAAATCTCTGTCTAAATCTCAGGCTCGTCTATCTATAGCCATAGATTAGGCAATTTTAAGTACAATTTTCTCGTAAAAATCAATATTTTCAATTCTTCAGGATATTTCTCTTTACTCCAAAGAACTTTTCTAGATGTTCAGTACAAAGACGATGATCGATTTCAGTCAACGGATTTGATACATTACTAGGAAAATCGATTTCCAATTGCTGCAACAACAGAGATATAATTACTTTTAACGAACAGTGTGAGATTGATCTGTGAATTTTTGTAGTGCGGTTGAAGATGTCGATGATGAGGAGAGAAGTAGAGGAAGAGAGGAATAATATTAGTAGAAGAGATTCAGGCGCAGAGTATACGATGGAGGATTTAACGAAATCATCGAGAAGTAGTAGACGATTCGCGTTAATGGAGAAGGAGCTAGGACTGGACTCCAGTACTCACTCCAGGTTTAGCAGAGAAAAAGTCATCAATGGCATCAAAGGCCTCTCCCAAGGTTCCGTTATTTATCCCGATGACAGGTACTCTCTCTCTCTCTTGTTTGTAAAGAGGCTGTTAATTGGAAGAGAAACGTAAAAATTACTGTCTCAGTAGCTTTGCAGAAAAACAATGGCGACTTGTTATTTTTGAGTGTCAGAGAAGAATCATTTCCGTGTGAGAAAACCGTTATTCCCGGCGAGGATTTTGCGTATTAGGTGTGTGAGGCGACCTATGGACATTCGAGGAGATTCATTGGGTTTAGGGAGAACATTCACCATTAGTTTGACTCCATAAGACTACTGTTGCTACTCATATTAATTACTTACATCATTAAAGTTCCAGTTACATAAATACTTATATATTAGTAGTGCTTCGCATTCTTCTATAAGTAAAACTTAATACAAGGATATTAACATTCTTCTACGTGTAACGCACTTTTCTTATTAATTTATTCCAAAAAAATTATTATATTTTGCGGATTGAAGAAGAGACAGATCAAAATATGCGAAAAAATCCAAATCGATATAAATAAAAGATGCCTCCGCAACTCATTTTTTTTTAATTTGAAAATAATTTTTTTATTTACTCAATTTAACGAAATCTTATAATCACAAAAATTAAAGGACCTGCAAAAGTTTTTAAACTCTGTGTGACTTTCAAAGTCTTTTTTTCTCAAATTTTGTACCGAATCAAACTATGTCATATATAATTAAAATGGAGGGAGTGCTGGGTTTTGAGTAAAATTTACTCCCTCCGTCCCGTTTGATAGTTCGGCTTTAACTCAATACTTCCCGTAAGAAATCATTTACTCCCTTTGTGATTTGATTCGGAGTACTACGGTCAAAATTCTTTATTTTAACCATAAAAATTAGATATAAATTTTTTAATTTTTAAAAAAATAAAATTTACATATTTGAATATTACATACATACATATTTGAAAATTACATACAAAGAGTCATAACAACTTATATTTTAAAATATTTATAAAACATTTAAGAAACTCATGGTCAAAGATGAACCTTGTAGACTCCCCAAATAGTAATGTAGACACATGAAATGAAATAGAAGAAGTACAATATATACTCGTGTTGCGTGTTCAATGAAATTAAATTTCTACAAAAATATTTAATGCACATAAATAAATTGCCAGAAAAATGTGTTTGAATAAATAAAAATAATAATTCCTCATTTTAATCTCATAAGTTTGTTGTTGCATTACTTGTCATAATTATCAGATTATTTTTGCTGCAGTAATATCATTATCAAGAAGGATATATTGATTTAATAGTGATGATTAAGGATTAGTCTAATAATGTTATGAGAATTAAAAAGTCTGTTAAGAATTTTACGATTATGCAATTTCCTTATATATATATATATATATATATATATATATATATAAAGGAAGTCCGTCAGCTTAGCCTATAAAACGAAATGTGTCACTGTAAGAAACTACAAACAGAAGCCGAATAAATCACCAATATGTATATCTTCTGGCCACGAATTTGGTTCCCCCTCTATCAAGATTTGCCGCTTGGACCTTTGGTCCTTTAAATGCTTACTCGTATACCTTCGTTTTGGATTACCTAATCCATTTATCACCATCAAAATACAGACTAATCTTCGCATATCATGTGATAATACATGATGCATTTAAGTAGGGTGTACAGACCAAATCGGAAAATCGTACTAAATTAAAAATACAAATCATGACTAGGTTTGGTTTGATGTGGTTTGGTATTGAGTCAAAAAACTCGAATCAAACCGACATATAAATATATAATTTTTATATATACTTTTAAGATTTTATATAAAATTTTCTTTAAAAAATGTCTAAAAATATTTAAGATTTTCTTACGGGATATAATATTTTATAAAATATGAAGTGCTCTATATTTATTAACCTTAAATAATGGGTTGTATGATGACTTTCTTATCAAGTATTACTGAAATGCGTCAATCATTTTGTTCTTCCATATTCATATGTCAAGATTTATTAAATTCTTATATCTTTTTTGAATTTGAAGTGGTTATTATTATTTAGGTATCATATTGATTATATGTTTAATCACTAAATTCGGTTAACCGTGAAGGTGTACATCAACGAAAAATTATTATGACTAAAAACTATCATATGTTACTAAGTAAATTCTCGCATAAGAATATTTAATCGATAATATGTTTGTCAATTTTTTTAAACTTTTACTAAATATATATTTGCTTATAAAAAATTTAACAAAGATTGAACTAATATTTAAGTAATAAAAAATTCGAAAATTGGTCAAAATCGAACTAATCCAAACCGATATAGTTGGTATAGTTTGGTTTTGAGAAAAACTGAACCAATCTGGTCTATGTATACCCCTACATTTAAGGGCTTAATTGTTGTTAACACGTTTTTTTTTTTTTAAAAAAACAAGGAGAAAAAAGAAAAAGGAAAATACTTTTATTGCAGATAGGAGTGTTCATGGTTCGGTTTGGGTCGGTTTTTCCTAAAAGAAAACTAAATCAAGTGAGTCGGTTCTTCAAATATTAGAACCAAACCAATCCAATTAAGTCAGTTTTTTATCAATTCGATTTTTATCTGTTTTTGTCGGTTTTTTCGGTTTTTTTGGGTTATTTATCGATTTTTTTCCTTAAATATGAGACATACACTACCAAACATATATTCGGGAGACTACATTTTTCAACATAACACTATCAAACCAATTGAGAAATTTATCATTACCAAGATATGTTGATGATAATTGAATCAAATAGTGATGAGTAATTTAAGTATCAATTAAAAATAAATTATTTTTAACATAAAATAAATTCTTTTACTTAGCAAAAGAAAACTACACATCAAATTAGAATGTAAAGGTAAAGAATTTAGATTATTATAATAGCAAAAAACTAGAATAAAAATACAAACAACTAATATGTACAATAAGATTTTAGAAACTTTATATAAAAAAAAAAAAAAAAAAAATTTATATATATATNTATAAATATTAATATTGAAAAAAAAAAAAAAAAAAAAATTTATATATATATATATAAAGAAAACTACGCATCAAACTAGTATGCAAAAACAAAAAATTTAGATTATTATAATAACAAAAAACTAGAATAAAAAATACAAACGACTATATGTACAATAAGATTTTAGAAACTTTATATAAAAATATACCTATATATATATATATATATATATATGTATGCACCCCTAATTGAGCACCCCTTTTTATGAGCTACCTGCCTGCCTATCCTCCTCTCATGTTACAACTGCACCTGAAAGGCTGAAAGCAACATTTATGAATTGTCATTTATCAGCCGTTCTTTTTTTGTTTCGTTTGTTCTTTTATATTTTTTATTGAAATTTTCTTTTTCCCTTTTTTAATTTTAATTTTTTCAATATTAATATTTATAGTAATTCATTTGTTAGTGTCCACGTGTAACTTAACCTACCACTTATCTAAGGATAAATCACAAACAACCTAAGTTGCTCCGACATGGCAATTTAAGTGTTGCACCCGTGTCGACACGACACTAGTATGGGTGTAGGTATGAGATTCGTACCGGATCTGGTTAAACAATTTTCGGTACTTTGATCACGATGGATAAAAAATTTCGAGAGGAGATACAATTTGATTACTGAAATCAGAACTAAAATTATGATAAATTTGAAGAAAATAACATATCTTATCTAGGAAATCAATCTTTTACTTATCTACAACTTGAGAATAAAAAGACAATCCACACTTTACAAGCTATACTTTAAGTATTCCACAAAATTTCTCATAAATTAGAGAGATTTTTATTTTTTAATTATTTTTAGCCGGATCCTCACACCCGTATTTGTACTAGGATCCGTATCCCGAAATCTTAAAATTTACATCTTGAAAGATCCGACCTCTAACTAGATCTGCACTCGTGTCGGACACCCGCACTCTTGTCCGAGCAACTTAGCAAACAACAATTTCAAATTTAAGGGGTCCTACTTCAGTGCTCACCTTTCTTAGACTTCTCAAGTAGTAGCTTTTGTGAGTTTGGTTCGATTGGATCTAGATTCTAGACTAACGAAACTTGAAGACAAAAAAATAATCGGCGAGAGGCTCCACCTGTTCTCTTATGTATACATTGCTACATGTGAAAATGCTGGAGTTAGGTGGGATTGTACAAGTATGATGATTATTCAACAAATTGTTATTACAGATTGATTTTCATACATAACCATGCAAAGATATTTTGCACTAGTCAAGTTCAAGAGGTCAATTTAATAATAACTTCTATAGTACGTCTTGATTGGTAATTTGAAGAAAAACAATGGCCAGTTAGTTGCTAAAACAAATTATAGAATGCTAATAGAATAATGTGGTATAATTCTATAAAGAATTGATTTTATTTGGACTAGTGGATCCGGAGAAGAAAAAGGAGAAAAGTAGCAACAAGATAAATAAGAGAAATCAGAAAAAAGAAGCAGAAGATCACGAGATTTATGGGCTAGAAGAAAAGAAGAGCTGCTAGTGGGTTGACAGGGTGGAATACTGTGGATTGCATTGCTGCTTAGAGTTGGGACTGTAAAGTCTGACATGAAAGCATTGTGTGCAATCAATGGCGTTAAGTTTAATTATTAGTGACGTTACAAAACTTAAATTTACAAATAAACATAATGAATGAGCAAGATGAAACAAAAGGAAAATGATTTCATTGAATGACCATGAACTTAATTAACATATATACAAGCCTATAATAGATTTACTGAGATAGTACTCCTTCTATAGTGGAACAAACCAGAAATGAAGGAACTAAACAACAAACTCCTATAATATTGGAAACAAGATAAAAATATAAGCTACATTAAATTACAATTAACAACAATAAATACTATTATGTGCTAATAAGAAACATCATAGTAATAAAAGCTGAATTTAACTTATTTACACTCAGAGGCGGACGTATCCTTAGGATAGGGGTTCATCGGCCCCCGGTAATGTAATGTGTGCATATCTTAAATAACAGGTATATATATTTTGATTGGCACCCCAAGACTCAAAGTTTAAACCGCTACATTGGCTGATTTGGGAGACACAACTTGGCTTTTAATGTGCTTGCCTGAGTACGATTTCTGCTCCAGCATTTTATTAGATAGTAGTGCTACCGCCACTTTTAAATATTAGGTCCGCCTCTATATTAGTACATATTAACATGTTGTAGTGGACAACGGGTTTTATTTTTCAGACACTAATCTTATTTTTTACAAATGATTACATATTATTATCTTTTAGGTAGAAATGTATTAACTCATAAACTAAAATGTGTTAACTTGATAATTTTTTTAAGTAAGTCTCATTTTACTCTTTGTAATACATCATCAATAATGGAAAGAAATTTATGAATGTTTACATTTTTGTCAGTTGCTTTCTCTATTCTACTATCCTTTTCGCGCCAAAAGTGGTTTGTATCTCTTACCTCCTTAAGTCTCCGGGAAAATTTCTTTGACATATTCAAACTGATAATCTAGAAAACTTGATGCAGGTGGTACAAGATATGGGAGAAGTTTATCCTGATTTGGGCGATTTATTCATCTTTTTTTACTCCAATGGAGTTTGCATTCTTCAAGGGATTGCCCAGGAAACTTTTTCTCTTAGACATTTGTGGCCAAATAGCTTTTCTTGTTGACATAGTCGTGCAATTCTTTGTAGCTTACAGAGATAGTCAGACCTACAAGATGGTGCATAAACGTACCCCTATTGCTCTTCGGTCAGTACCCTTTTCCCTCATACTTTACTATTTTGCCCAAAGATAGTGACGAATTCTTCCATCGTTTCGCATGTTGGGCAGAACCTAGTGTTTCATGGTCGAATCTAGTATATACGTGTTAAAAACAGATATAGATAAAGTTATATAAACATTTCAGAATCCATCCTATCGTTTCAAAACTCACTGCATCTAAATTTTGAATCCGCCACCAAGGAGGTATGCAATAGAGGTATGCCTTTGAGTAATTTAGCTAATCTTCTCTCGTTGCAGGTACTTGAAAACTCATTTTATCTTGGATTTTCTCAGTTGCATGCCGTGGGATAACATTTATAAGGTATATTTGTTCCAACGTCCTCTCTTTAACATCACGTTATTTAATTCACTAGCACCATTTAATCAGTCATTCTTTTACTTAATTTTGGACATCCACCAAATGTTTTAGATCATGCAAAGCAAACCATTATTTGGAAGTTATGAGAGAATATGATAATGATGAACAATAGGGAGGATTAAACTGGTGTTTGGTGACATTCATTTAAAGTTTTGGAGATTTATTAACTTGTTTCAATGCTAAACCCTTTTTGTTCGCATTCTCATAGCTTGTAAATGTAAGCATCCATTCTTGAGGGGCTCAGAGGCATAACTCTACTTGAATAAATTGATAAGCTCACTAGTCTTAATATGCTCCTCTCTCCATTAACTTCCATGCAACCTAGTAAAGAGATACAAAAGCTTTCTTGTCAGCAAGACAATGGAGTGGAAGCTCTTTTTTTCTACTTTATTTCCTATTAGTTATATTCTTGGCGAAGACCAAAATTTCAAATGAACTGATACCTGCATTTCATGTTAGATACTTGGTTCAAGTAGTGCTTTTTAAACTGACGCTGTTCCATTTGAAATAATCAGGCTGCTGGCGAAAAAGAGGGATTGAGATACCTTTTATGGATTAGGTTAAGCAGGGTGCGCCGAGTCAATGACTTTTTTCAGAAGATGGAGAAAGATATTCGGATCAATTATCTCTTCACTAGGATATTAAAACTTATCGTTGTTGAACTCTATTGCACGCATACAGCGGCTTGCATCTTTTACTTTTTGGCAACTACTCTGCCTAAAGAGAAAGAAGGTTACACATGGATTGGGAGTTTGACCCTGGGAGACTACAGTTATTCACACTTTAGAGAGATTGATCTCTGGAGGCGATACATCACTTCTCTGTATTTTGCCATTGTCACTATGGCAACTGTGGGTATGTCTATTGCTTCCTTTCAAATTTCACTGTTCTAAATATCTAAAAAGTATATTCCAGTTCTAAAACGGAGGGTGCAGACATTTTGCCTGCAAAGATACTTCTTATTTTGTGTTCATATGATATAATTTGTGCCCCTAGATTTCGTTTGACAATTATAAAGTTCTCAAACCCCGAAGTTGAAGTTCAACATGTGGCATTTTCCATCCAGGACTCGAACAGAAACCTTTTGTCCTCCAACATGTGTTCATTTTATCTTCTATGGACTAGATTAAGCTCAGGATATAAGTACCTGAATTGGATGTCTGAATCATGAAGTATCTTCAACTGCAGGTCTGAAATAGTACAAAGTAATATGGTTTGACTGATGGTGGTAGTGCTTTTTATGACTTTCCAATCTATTCTAATCTTTAAAGCGAGCTCTAACCTTTATACCTCTAGATTTGATTAACTAATCATGCTTAGCCAATTAATCCACTATTTATGCATGTTCTGAGCTTATCAAAGAAACTGAATGCGTGATACCAGTGGATCTCAAAAGATGCCTGTTTCCTTTCTGTTTTCGAGATGTCTAGTTATCTTTATTTACAAATAATCAGTTATGCAGCATAGAGCTGAGTAGTCATAAAAATTGAATGATAGTATGTGCACATTAAGCTGTCACTAGTACCATGCATAAGATCATTTCTACATCCTCTCCGCTGCACCAACAAAAAGATAAAAGAGAAAATAGGTAATAAAAGAATAGGACGATATAACAGATACTGTTGAAGATGGATAAATATAGATATTCATAAGGTTGCTACTACTTTAAAAAGTTTTTGATTAACATCGTGAATTTTCTTGGTGAAAGAGACAAATGTAAAATTGCTTTTTTGGGTTATGGGAATAATATAACCAGAAGAAACAGCAATTCGTTTGTTTTGAAGAAATATCATACAGTTCGAAGGAAGGTCTTTTCTTTTGTCATGCTAAGTATTAATTTGACCATTCTCTTCCTATCTCATGGCATTCTTTTTGTACCCTTCCTGCATATGCAATCACATCCTACTAATAGTAGAAGGTGTCTTTCGGTCCTACAGGCTATGGTGACATACATGCAGTCAATCTGAGGGAAATGATATTCGTAATGGTTTATGTCTCTTTTGACATGATTCTTGGTGCTTATTTGATTGGTAATATGACAGCACTGATTGTCAAGGGATCAAAAACTGTCCGATACAGGGATAAAATGACAGATCTTTTGAACTATATGAACAGAAATAGACTCGGAAGAGATATTCGTACTCAAATTAAAGATCACTTGCGATTACAATATGAAAGCGCTTACACTGATGCAGCTGTTCTTCAGGACCTTCCCATCTCAATCCGTGCCAAGGTATTAAACAAAAGGAAAAATATCCATGTAACTCATTGTTTGCATGGCTCTATAGTCGTTAAATTTCCAACACACTGGGACATAAGAATCTGCTAATTTGAATTCTTTGAATTGCTTGGTTTCTTTTCTGTTTTCCTCAGTTTAAAGTGCTATTTGGACCATAGGAGTTAATTACAAGTTAGTTTTTCTTTGTTACAGATGGAGAGAATAATAGGTATGTAAAAGAAAGTGGCGGATCTATAACTTAGATGTCACGGTTCTGAAATATAAATCTAATTCTGTCTAATGCTGTTTCTCTCTCTCTCTCTCTCTCTCTCTCTCTCTTTCACACACACACACACACAAACACACACACACACACACACACACAATTACATGTATACTTATGTGGTCGGGCAGTTGTGTCACCATTCATGCTGGTCAGTACTTATGCGGCAAGGTATTTCGCTACCATAGGACAGTTTTCAGTTCTGTACTTCTGTTGCGAGGGATGTTCATTGGTAAAACAATTATCTGGCTATGCTGTTTTGGGATATGTTAATAGGGTTTGAGCAGAAAGCGTTAGGTCTTCCAAACCCACAGAGCCCCCCTGGATCCGTCACAGGGCAGAAAAAATCACACATTGTGACTTTAAAAGAAGCAAGATCAATATGAATGAATTTTTTTGCGTGGGGGGTTATTCGCTTGGGAATTTCTTTGTCCTCAAAAAGAACATTAACCATCTTTGTTAATGCTTCTAAAATTTACATTCTTTCTTGTCTTTTATTTTTGACCTTTTCTTCTCATTGCTGATGCATAAAAGGAATACTTCAGTAACACAGTGACTAACACTTCAACTTTTTTGCAGATATCCCAGACTTTATATCAGTCTTGCATTGAAAATATTCCTCTTTTCAGGGACTGCTCCTCAGAATTCATAAGTCAAATTGTAAGTTATTCTCTTGGTCAATGATTGTTTATTTAATCTCAACAGTGCTTCTATCCTCCTCTCTTTTCTGAAGAGGTCTGTTCTATTTTCACCCTAATTGAGATTCATGGTACTATATGAGATATTTTGCCACACCTCTAGAAAATGGTGGCTTATAAAGATCCTCATCACTTGCTATACTGATCCTAGTGAAGCAGAAAAAGAATAGAAGACCCACACCGTATGTTCCACAATGAGTCAGCTATTAATCTAACATCCGGTCTTTGCTCATGTTCTGAATTTCATAAACGGCTTACACAATACATCTTTATTTCAAGTTCGCCTGCTTAATTAATTTGTATAGCAGTTCGTACTTCTTCAATGTGCTTAATGCATTTTACCTGTTTTAAGAGTCCCATAGGACAGCAAGGTTGGGATCCTAGGTTGATAAGACATTTGTAGAAATGGTCCTTGGATGTTTATGTGTGTTTTCTGCATGTAGACATGATTTTCTGCCTAATCGACCTGCATTGTCACATTGCGCTAAATTTGAAACAATTTGACATGCATGCTTCTTCTCTCTACTCTTAATGTATATCTTTGAACGCTTGCCTCCTCAGGCCTTTCTGTTTTATTATTACTGGGCCCAGTTAAAGAAAATAAGAGAAATTTAGAGCTGAGTGGGAATTACTAATTTTTGTGATAAATTTTCAGGTAACTCGAGTGCGTGAAGAATTTTTCCTTCCAGGAGAAGTGATCATGGAACAGGGGCATGTAGTAGACCAGCTTTATTTTGTCTGTCATGGTGTTCTGGTACATTGTTCTACCATTATTATTTCTCCTCCATATTTAGAGAATCAATGTTATTACTGCTCAATATTTACTATCGTGCACCTTTTATGCTATAATAAGCTTATATTAGTTTGTCGGCTTAGAAAATGTATATTCTACCATATGTTAGCTTAGGTTTCCAGACCTTTATCACTGTTGGGATCGAAGTAATATGGTGCATGCGGAAACTAGCAATACAAAGCCTAGTGGACGCTAAATTAGATAAGAAAGATAATATACTAAAGAACATACTATATTAATATGATTTGATCAAGTGACCTACATAAATCTACTAACATTAAAACTATAAAAACTTATTGAGAGAATAAATTTTCCCTAAACAAGACTCTTTTAACGACTACATTGTAGACATTGTTGTTGTTGTTGTGAAACAGAGTTCGTCAATTTATAGATGTCGAAGAAGGCATATGAAGGAAATTTATTACTTTCAGGAGTCTTTTTCCTTTCCTTCGAGAAAGAGAATCCTAATAGATTAGAAATTCAGGGCAAAACCCTAACAATCACTAGTTCTGGATCTATTTATAGACTTGGTTCCCAAACTGTAGCTAGGAAATTGTTAGAGTGTGATGGTGTGATAAAAAACTCTATAAAAATCGACAGAACTACTAAAGCCCCTGCTTGGAGGCTTCCCATTGGAATCGTTTTCTAGAACTCAGTTACATGTTCTTAAAAATAATAAATAATACTAGTAATCAACAGCTTTTAAGTTTGGGTATTACATTAACAATATCAAATATCTTATTTAAGAAAAGGAATGCAATATAAATATTTGATCCCTACACAATTAAGATGCAGCAGCAGGAATGTTGAAAACAGGTAACTAGCTATTTTCTACGAACACCCCTGCTAGCTATTTTCTACGAATACCCCTGCTGACTTATCTATTCATGTTTGGCGTCGAGTTGCAGATAATAGTTTGAGACTTATTGTGGTTATCTTGGTCTAGGAGGAAATTGGTATAGGGAAAGATGGGTCAGAAGAGACGGTAGCACTTCTAGAGCCAAATAGCTCGTTTGGAGAAATATCCATTCTTTGCAACATTCCACAACCATATACTGTCCGTGTTTGTGAACTATGCAGACTCGTACGGATTGACAAGCAATCATTTTCAAATATTGTGGAGATCTATTTTCATGACGGGAGAAGAATTTTGACTAACTTATTAGAGGTAATCTGTCTTGTGTTGCATGCCGTTCTCGACCCTTACTAATTGTATTTCTCCTTTTGGGCATTAACTGCTTTTGCATTAGAAATGCTTATGAACCCAAAAGGCCTAAAAACAGTCTTAACCGACAGGGAAAGGATTCTGACCTTCGTGTGAAGCAAGTGGAGTCAGATATAACATTCCATATTGGGAAACAAGAGGCTGAGCTGGCTTTGAAAGTGAATAGTGCAGCTTATCATGGTGATTTGCACCAGCTGAAGAGTCTGATCCGAGCTGGAGCTGATCCCAACAAGAAAGATTATGATGGAAGATCTCCTTTGGTATGGGTTTAGACAATGGAAACATATATTATTTCTGTTCCATTACTTCTTCTCGATTTTCTGACGAGTTGTTTATTTTACAATAAGTTTGTTATAAGTAGCTATTGTCAGTTCATGAGTGGGATTTTCTTTTTGTTCATAATCAGTTTTGTTTCCAAGTTCATGAATTTCTTTCTTGGGTGTGCAAATTTGTAAATCATAGAGCACGGTTTGGAAGGATTCTCCTTTAAGGAATATGGGTTATTAAGTTTCAGGTGCTGCTTATCAAAATACTGATTCTGTCTTTAAGAAAAATAAGCAAACCAAATGATTCTAAATAAGGCTGAAGATAGTGAAAAAATATTCCTAATCAAGGTTTTGTTATGAACAGCATCTTGCAGCGTCCAGCGGATATGAAGACATCTCTCTTTTCCTTATCCAAGAAGGTGTTGATCTCAATGCTTCAGGTAAGTTTTACAAACTGTACTTCACCTGTGAACTTCTTTCTTCTCAAATATAATTGTAACTCATGCTCTTCTCCGAATAGACAACTTTGACAACACACCGCTGTTTGAAGCTATCAAGAATGGACACGATCGTGTTGCTTCATTACTTGTTAAGGAAGGTGCTTTCTTGAAGATCGAAAATGCTGGTAGCTTTTTGTGTATGTTGGTTGCAAAAGGGGATTCGGATCTACTACGAAGGCTGTTGTCCAATGGTATTGATCCAGACTCTAAAGACTATGATCATCGAACACCACTCCATGTAGCGGCTTCTCAAGGATTATTCACGATGGCAAGATTGCTTCTGGGAGCTGGTGCTTCTGTTTTCTCAAAAGATAGGTACCAGCTAAATCTTTATAGCTACATTATTGTTGTCACTTCTTAAGATCAGTATGGAATCTGTAGTTTAGAGCAAGCTACCTTTTGTCATAAACTTAAGGTAGACTTACATGCTTAACTTGTTGGGAAACATGAAAGTTACTTTATATTGTTGCTATCAGTATTTGAAAATTCTTATAAGAGAGTAATTTATTTCCTGTTGATGGTTGAATCTTGCATCCGGGTCCAAATGTAGTGAAATGGATAGTGCAAATTCATATAGCCAACCCCAACTAGCTTGGGAGTTGGGATTGAGGCATAATTATGTTCTTGAATCTTGCATCCTTTAACCTATCAACTTTTCTTCTTCTTCTTTTTTAATCACCTTTTTATATATGATTATCCTGACAACTGAGAACTTTTACTCTTGCTATTTTTTGAATTATAGCATAGTAATCCCCAATCAATTTGAGATTCATGCTTTTAAAATTAACTGCTTCGATTCCAGGCTTGTGAAAAGTGATAGATTATCTGTTCACTAATCAGTGAAATCGTAAGTAGACAATTGCTTTTCGTATTTTTCCTGTCATCAACATAATGAGATAGAGACGAATCAAGAATGTGAATGAATTCTCAAACATGAGGAAAGATCCCAACACAATTTTCTTGAGGTTAAACCTGTTATTAAAATATCTCTTTGATGACCTAGGAGTGCTTGTTGTTAAGTCCATCATGGTTCAAGCTCAAAATACGTTGTATTGCACATGATCACTGGAGACATGGGGTAGTTTTATTTCTAGGTCGAGCTTATTAGATTCTTAGTCAATTCTTCTCCTGAGCTTGGTGTAGTTTTTTTTCCTTCAAGTTTTAAGGCTAATCGAGGTGAATCATCGTGGTTGCTCTTTCAGAACTTTAGTACATTGTACTAGCTGAATTTTGCATACCTGTGCTAGTTAGCCGCTTAAAACTTTAAGGAAACTTGTTATGTTGCAGATGGGGGAATACTCCCTTTGATGAAGCTAGACTAAGTGGAAACAATCAATTGACCAAGCTTCTGGAAGAAGCAAAATCAGCTCAGATATCAGAATTCCCTATTGCTCCACACGAGATCTCAGGTATTACAAATGAACACTTTCACCCAATGCAGTGGAAAATATTTCTGTTTAGGAGTTTATAATAATACCCTTTATGTGGTACCTCTGCATATTTGATCTGGGACCCTTGCTCCAGTTGCTCCCCTTTATTACTCACCTAAACCAAAGACCAAAAAGCAAGAAAAAGTGACTTGAAGATGAACAAGACAAGGGTTAACTGAATGTTCATTATTACCTGTAGGTCATCAACCATTACTCTTCTCCCAAAAGCTGTATAACGGGGCTATAACTTTTATTAGCTACAATTTTTCTATTAGCTAAACTTTTTTAAGCTCGCTAACCATATAATCTTTGTGTATAACAGACAAAATGCACCCACGGAAGTGTACTGTGTTTCCTTTCCACCCATGGGAGCCCAAGGATCCCAGGAAACATGGTGTTGTACTATGGATACCTAAGAGTATGGAAGAGCTCGTGACTACAGCATCGGAACAACTCAACTTTCCATCTGGCTCTTGTATTTTATCAGAAGATGCAGGTAAAATTCTTGATATAGGTTTGATTTCTGATGGTCAGAAGTTGTACTTGATCAGTGAAACAACTTGAGAGTACCTTGTCTATATATAGTTATATCCTGTGTAGCTTTGGGGTTGGTATATATTGCAACCAAGTTGAAGATGAAATAGAATTTCTTGTAGTTACTCATTGCTTTGAGTGATGATTTTTCAAATGAGAGATAAACCCACTGTAGCAGTTTATGCTTCTCGAGTGTTATTTGTAGTTTTTTGCTACTTGTACCTTGCATTATCAATTTCTGTAGTTGCAACATAAATCTACATTTTCGGGCTGAAGCCAGTCTTTGGGGCAGGATTCTGCCATTACTGCAATGTTTCCCTTTACTTGTCAAAAACACGAGCTTAATTAAATTCCATCTTCTGGCTGGCATTAGCATCTTGTATTCACCCTGTTAACATTTATAGTTTGAATCAACATGATCTTGACTTGATCAAAATAAAAATTTAAAGACATGGGTTGAAATTTGTGGCTACACTATGAAAGTGATGGTTAGATCACCAAAATGCAAAACCATGTGCTATTTCATATGCTATTGTCTTTCAGTTGTGCCCATTAAATGTCTTTTCAGTCTTTCAACACTATTCATCAACAGTCAGGGTTTACCATTATTCTATATATGTAATGTATACACACACACATAAACACACACAGTTATAGGAGCTTTCTGCTAATTCAGCTCTCTGAAAAGGTCAAACCAATTCCAAGCTTTCATTTCTAAATTCTAAGTCCTTGGCGTTATCCTTCCTTTGGCAAAATATTACATAAATAAAACTTGATTTTATAAAATCATTGCTACACGAGCACCTTGTATTCTTCATCCAAACTGACTCCTCCAAAAGTCTTCAACATCTGGAGATGTCCCAAAGGGTCATTTCACTTTCTATGCTGGGGAGCCAACCTTCATTTCAAGACATGCTTAGTGACGTTTGATCTGAAATTTGGATCAAATCATCCAATGAGTGGTGTCACATTTCCACCAGCAAGATGTATAACTTGCTAATAATATGGCAAAACACAATAATTTTAAGCAACTCATCTATATTCCAGATTGACTTTCACAAGTATCCACCAGCAAGATATGTAACTTGCTAATAATACAAGCCAGTTTGAATATTAAAGGTCTACTGGTAAGCTCCAGTTCATGTGAACTTCAGAAAGCTGTCCTATGAATTATCAGATGCTTTTGATGAAGCATATATCCATAAACTTTCTCATAGTTTCAGCATGGATGATACAAAGAAAACAATGATTGATATTAAGGTGCCTTTTGGAAGAATCACGCGAGACTTAGATATTACTATATTCAAACACATTCAAGTTATTTTAACAGAAGATCTATTAAGGATAACTTAACTCGTGCAGAACATTATTTCTCTGTTAAATGTTATCGGTGATGCTGTGCATATGGACCTTTTTTTTTTAACTATGGCTTGGAAATGGTTTTGTCAATTGTAATGACATATTAATCTTAATTTCAAACATTTTCTATCTGGTGCTTCACACACGGATTTCAATACTTTTTACAGTAAAACTTATACTTTGAAAGGTGAAATTTTGTTTTCAGCATATTCAAAAGCTAAATCAGGTTTGGCCACAAACATTACAAAATCATACTGAATCTACCTCAAACTGTTAGTTTATGTTTGCAGATGTCATCTGAAACGAATCGCTAATTTAAAAAAAAAAACAATCACTTCCTTCTTCTCTTCTGTTACTATCGCAGTAAGAAAGTAAAAGAAACATCTAATACTATCACCAAGAGTTCTTCAGTGGCTTCTCCAACAGTGCTGAAAGATACATCTCATTCAGCTCGGGGCCTCTGTCCATCTTTCGCCCAACGACCCACTTAACCTTATTAAACCCAATGCTGTCAATAAGAGGAGCATAGACTTGCTCAAATTGCTCAGTAACACAGAAGAAATGGTCAAGCCAGAACAGCCCACCAGGCCGAAGAACCCGATAGATGTCGAATAATAAGAAGTGCAGTAGTGTTTTTGGTATCCAATTACTCAGCACATGCATTGAGTGAACTATATCCAGTGTGTTGTCAAAGAAAGGAAGTCTTTGCGAAATGCTGATGTACAAAGGTACGACTCCTCTTGATGCTATAAATGTATTGAAAGGACCATTAAGATTCATTGAAGTTGTTAATATTGTTATGTTTCTTTCTCTCATTCTTACAGCAAATGTAGCCACACCTCCACCAATGTCAATCCCTATTCTGATTGTACCAGGCTTCTTCACTGCTAGTACTTCATCAATAGAGAAGTCAAGGCCAGCTCCCTTTCTCGACGACCAACGAGTTTTCTCTCTGCCATTGAGATCAAAGCAGTCTTTGCAATCATCAAATGCTTTCTGATTTTTTTTCCGGTTGATTAGACATTCATAGCTTTTGCATGTATATGCTGTCCAAACTACAGATGAATCTGACGGAGTAGTCCACAAGCTCTCAGGAAGAGGATAAGGCTCAGCATATTCCTGTTGAGCAGCAGGACGGCATCTGCGGCGAGGGAGAGGCTCACAACCTGTAAAGAAAATAGAAAGAAGAGATTCTGAGGAATGAATTGAGTAACTCCTGTTCTTAAAATTGCATCCCGATGCATTAAGCTCCCGCTATGCGCGAGGTCCGGGGAAGAGACGGACCATAAGGGTCTGTTGTAACCAGCCCTGTATTTTTGCAAGAGGTTATTTCCACGGTTCTAACCTTAACCTCCTGGTTACATGGTATCAACTTTACCGATTACGCCAAAGCTCCCCTTCTGAGTAACTTCTGTTCTTATTTACACAATTATAGTAATTCTAAACCTTTCCTATATTTACATGGTAAGCATTCGGCCAATACAGGTTGACATTGAAAAAAAAAGTAAATGAAGTTGAAGTTGAAAAAGAGTACTTGGAAAGTTATGTTATGTCTGGATATGAATTTCAAATGGAAAAAAAGTTGAAGATTTGTGAGTAAAAACCATTATTTCACCGAAATAGTCCTTAAACAAGTTTTTCTAATAATTTCCTAATTTCTAACACTACCTTTGAGAAGCAGCTTCTGTGCTAGGAGCTCATCATCAGGGCAAGAACCATTGATTTTGTACGACATGTAACGACGAAGTAAATCTGGAAACATAGTACATGGACGGCCAACGGGAGGATTGAGTTTGTCAGAATTAAAGTTCGGGTTGACTCCAAATGGCAATTGTTGTGGAGATGTGAAAGCAAGGAATTCAGATGGTAAGTCTAAATCAGCTGCTGATTTATCAGATACATAAACAGCATCATCTCTAGTTTCTGGCTCAACAACAAAAGGGATACCATTGTTTAATGAGGCAGTGGCAATGGCTTTATATGTTTGCTGGTATAGTGAACAATAAGAGTTCTTAAAAGTGTTAGAAATGAAAAAAGTCAAGAGATTTGAGGACACAAGAAGGAAGAAAAAGAAGAGGTTAGGTGAAAAAAACCTTGGCTTATGAGGAGAGTCCATTAAGTTTTTCCTTTGGACAATAAAGCTTTGATCTCTTAGAGTTGAAGTGATACAAAAGTATAGTGCTGGTATCTATATGGTTATAGATATTCAACAGGGCAAGTGTTCTTTTCTTAATACTGATGCGTAGGGGTGTTTACGGTTCGGTTTGGGTCGGTTTTTCCCAAAAAAGAAACCAAACCAAGTAAGCCGATTTTTCAAATATAATAACCAATCCAAACCAATCAAGTCGGTTTTTTATTGATTCGACTTTTGTCGGTTTTTTCGGTTATTTATCGGTTTTTTTCTTAAATATGGGACATACACTACCAAACACATATTCCGGCGACTACATTTTCAACATAACACTATCAAATCAATTGCTCTTTCAGAAATTTATCATTTACCAAGATGTATTGATAATAATTGAATAAAATAGTGATGAATAATTTAAGTACTCAATTAAAAATTGATTTATTTTTAGCATGAAATAAATTTTTTTATACTTAGAGAAAGAAAATTTACCAATCAAACTAGAATGTAAAGGCAAAGAATTAGATTATTAAATAGCAAAGAACTAGACTAAAAATATAAAAGACAGATATATACTATAAAATTTTAGAAACTTTATATAAACAATATACATATATATAGATATAATAATAAATTTAAATAACTACTTTTATAGTCGGTTTGGTTCGATTTTTCGGTTATTTTTTGATTGAAACCAAAACCAAACTAAATTTGATCGGTTTTTAAAATTCAAAACCAAAACCAAACCAAAACTAAAATATATCAGTTTTTTTGGTCGGTTTGGTTCGGTTTTCGGTTTGGTTTGATTTTTCGGGTTTTTGTGAACACCCCTACTGATGTGTTTTTGGTTTATTGGGCCGAGGGTCTTCCGAAACAGTCGTTGTACCTTTACAAAGTAGGGTAAGATCTGCGTACATACTACTCTCCCTAGATCCCACTTGTGTGGATACACTATGTATGTTGTTGTTGTCGTATATATAGTTCGAACCAACAACAATGAGTTTCGTTGAATCTATAGAACCTACCCTAAATCCACCTCTTGCTTCATGCATGGATATTTTGGTCCTTTTGCATCATATATGTTCACCTAAAAACTTAAATATAGGTAGGGGCGGATCCACCTTGCGACCTACAGGTTCAAGTGGACCAAGTAACTTTTGTCCAAATAGTATGAAGGTGTTAGAAAAATTCATTAAAAATCTATAAATATTTTAATGTGAACCCAATTACTATTGAAAATTTACTCGATGTCATTGCAGGAATCATATACATCAAATTCTGGATCCGCCTCTGAATATAGGTCATTATGATACTGTCAATGATAAATTAGGAGGCCAACAAAATGTGAAGCTCAATGAAGTCCTTTTTTCATCACCAAATTCCAAGATTTGTTGTTTATAGTTTGTTATATGAGAAGTTAGAGGGAAAAAAGGGCAACTTGCACATTTCCAAGTTGAAAATACAGATCCAAGTTTGACTTATGCATTTTCTGTGTTTTATGATCCAAGTTATATAATCCTTATTTGATAATCCGACTATGAGTGTGTTTGAAGCATTTTGAGCTGCATATTTTGCGCAAATAGCCACATGATAGTCTAGAACTGAATCTAGTAAGTTCTGGGAAATCGTATTAAGTGGTTATTTTTTTCAACAAATTTGTTGAGGTTCAAGAAATGTGTACAACTTTCAGAGCTTTGTGCATTCAGTTCCCATAAATTTTGGATCAGTAATAGACGATACACGCACACACACACCCCGACAAACACACACTTCTTCTGGTCTAACTTATGCCACTCTTTCAATTTTGATATGCCCTAAAAATAGTTGATAACATTACATTCTTTTACAACTTCCATAACTTTTAATACCTCAAATTCATTAAACTATTCAATTTTTTTCTTAACTGCAATGCTTTATCTGTCAAATTTATGTTTTTCAATAATGACAAATATAATACCATATATATACGAGTCCCTTCGGTCCATAATAAGTGACCAATTTGTCTTTTTATTTTGGTACAAAATAAGTGTCCATTTATATAATCAAGAAAAATTCAATTTGTTTTTCCAAAACTACCCTTATGTACGTATCCCTAAAAAATCTTTTACTCCTTTACATTAACCATGTTGCAATTTTTAATTAAGGGTAGTTTAGTCACACTAACTATTTTTATCTAGAATATTGTATTTCCTTAATGGGTGGCCCCATGCAAATTAATCGCTTATTGTGGACCGGAGGGAGTACTATAAGGGGTCGTTTGGTAGAGTGTATAAGAATAATATTGAATATGATGTATTAATGTTGGTATTAGTTATGCTTGCATTAGTTATGCTGGTATTAATTATGCTAACATATTTCTTATCCATTGTTTGGTTTGATGTATTAAAGCATTGCACAATTTCTAAAAGAATTATTTGTTTACAAATATACCCCCATAACAGTCCATCACTTTATCTTTTTAAAAGAAACATATGTTGAAGAATGTTTTATAGGAAAAAAGGTTTAAAAAATTATTTGATTTGCCTACCTATATTGTATATGTATAAAAAAAATATGCTAAGTATTTGTTTATTTACTAGGGATATAATTTTATTTCTCACTTTCTTGGATTATTTCAAACTTGCATTATATAATAGAATATTTTAATCAAGTAAAAAATTTTGAAGGACATTTTGTCTTTAACTAAGTTAATGCATGCATTAAAGCCCGTTGCATTTTTAATATCATGGTTTCTTATGCATTAGTTATGTATAGGATAATACATTAGTTATGCATAGGATAATACCAAATAAGGTGTATAACTAATGCTTGCATAACTAATACATAAGTTCAAGAAGTATACCAAACAAAGTATTACTAATATATAAAGTTAATGCATGCATTATTTTACCTAATGCATCCTACGAAACGACCAATAGTGCCTTCATATAAATAGCGCAAAAGGAATAGTAATATTTTTCAAATGGTAAATAAACACACTTTTTATCACTTCAAATACTCTCGTTTTAGTTTATAATTGTTAAGATTAAATTGTTTGGTTTGGTGCAAACACTTAGGACTTGTTTGGTACGAGGGATAAGGGATAATTAATTCTGGGATAAAAATTTGAGATGAGTTTATCACACGTTTAGTTTAGATAAAATCGCGATATAACTAATTACCAGATTAATTATCTCAGGATTATAGTATTTTTTATTCCTATAGGAAAATAAGATGCCAATTTCCGAAATAATTAATTTTGAAATAACTTGTTTCATAACCAAACGACTCGTATTCGTCAGATAACACGGATAGTTGGATCTTGCTATATTTCTCTGGGAGTCCAGTCCAGGAAACAACGGAACAGAAAATAGGTATTTAGCATTTTAAAAAGGACTTCATAATAGTAAGTCAAGTCAAAAGTATAACCTACAAATCTACAATGCAATTAGGTAGTGCTGGGGCTTTTACATCCGCACTCCACTTTTTGTGCCACGTTTTAACTTATACTCGCTTTGTAAAAAAAATTACACCCGTATCCACTTTTGCGCATAACTTCAGCATGCGGGGCTGAAGTAGCAAAGGCAATCACGTAAAACTTCAGCATTCTAGTAGACGGGCCTGAAGTAGCTTGCGAACTTCAGGTCTAGAGCTGAAGTTCTCAAGTTATAAAGACAACAACTTCAGCATACGGGGCTGAAGTTCCCCAGTTACACTGGGGAACTTCAGCTATAGAGCTGAAATTTTGTCTTTGTAATGGGGAAGCTTCAGCATACGGGGCTGAAGTTCCCCAGTTATAAAGACAAAAACTTCAGCATTGGGGCTGAAGTTCCCCAGTTACACTGGGGAACTTCAGCTATAGAGCTAAAGTTTTGTCTTTGTAACTGGGGAGTTTCAGCATACGGGGCTGAAGTTCCCCAGTTATAAAGACAAAAACTTCAGCATACGGGGCTGAAGTTCCCCAGTTACACTAGGGAACTTCAGCTATAGAGCTGAAGTTTTGTCTTTGTAACTGGGGAGCTTCAGCATACGGGGCTGAAGTTCCCCAGTTATAAAGACAAAAATTTCAGCATACGGGGCTGAAGTTCCCCAGTTATAAAGACAAAAACTTCAGCATACGGGGATGAACTTCTCCAGTTTACAAAGACAGAACTTTAGCTCTTCTCTAGAGCTGAAGTTTTGTCTTTGTAACTGGGGAACTTCAGCCACGTATGCTGAAGTTGTTGTCTTATAACTTGGGAACTGGGAAACTTCAACTCTAGAGCTAAAGTTTTGTCTTTGTAACTGGGGAACTTCAGCCCCGTATGCTGAAGTTTTTTCTTTATAACTGGCGAACTTCAGCTTAACTGGTAACTTCAGCTCAGCGAGGGAAAGGGAGCTGAAGTTATTTAAAAAGTGGGTACAAGTTAAAAGTTCTAAAAAAAGCGGGTATAGGTTAAATGGGGGCGACCAAATAGGGTGCCCCGCGTAATTTTTACGGTAGTACTCCCTCGGTTCATTTTTAATTGGTCATTTTTGGCTTTGCACTTTTTTTAAGAAAAAATAAATCAATTATATATTTTATGATTTTACCCATAATAATTATAAAATTTCAAAAAGTCTTGAGATATGATTTGAGGAAGTAGTAGTTAATAATAACGGTAAAATAAGATTTTTTTTTGCCTTCTCTTGATATGCTAAAAGTTACAAGTAAAAGTGAAAATGTATTATTAAAATAGTAGACAAATAAAAGTGAACAAATATATATTAAAAAGCGCTAAAAGATTATGGATTGAACTATTTATCTTTGTAGTGACGTTGAAATGAACAAATGAATGTGGTTGGGCCTTGGGGGTTATTTGGAATAGAAAATTTTACCTCCCGTAACAAATGGTTATTGTAAATCAAAATTATTTTAAAATATTATTTTTTATATCTATCTTTTATATTTTATAGTAAAATAGGTATTTATAGCATATACTACTATTGAGGTATGAAATATGCTATTTATGTTTTTCCTCTCTCTTTCTTTCAATTAACACAAGATTTTCTCTCTGTTTTTTTCTTCTTTCTCACTCTCTTCCTTCTCTTTTTCTTTCAATTAACACCCGATTCTCTCTCAAAATCCCAATAAAAATTTTCTTCTTTCTCTCTCTCTCCCTTCTCTCTCTGTTCGAGCAGAATACATGCTTAGTTTATACGACGGATATTGCAATGGATTTGTACTGCTTAGTTTCTACGCTGGATATTTGCAATGGATTTGTACTGTAATATTAGAAAGAAAGAAACTGTGGATTTCTCTACGCCGAATATTGCAATGGATTCCTCTACACGAATACTGCAATATTTTTTACGCTGGAGAAGATTTGAGGGCCGGAATTTTTTTGTTCATCTCAATTTTTAGTTCTAAAATAATGTATACAATATTTTGCTTGGCCTAAAAACGTCATATCTAACGGACTTTCTTCCCTTCTTTGCTACTTAATCGCATATCATACAAACATATTATATTCTGTACAAATTCACTCAAATACATTATATTTTTGTATAAATACATTATTTTCTGTCGGTATTTATGTATTTCGAAAGTTTATATTTTTTTAATAGAACTGAATACATATGTATTCATGCATGAATACAAGATATAAACATTGAAATACACTGAATATAAATATTAAAATTGAACAGAATATAAACAGTGAATATATTTAGTTTAAAATATAGTGAAATACAATAAAATATGCTGAATACAAATAGAAATACAGTGAATACCACCAATGAAATATACTGAATACAGCAATAGTAACATGTATTAGAAATAACTCAAAATGATGCTAATACAAATTCATTTGAATACACTGAATATAAAATAATGAATACAGTAAATACAAACATTGAATCTAATGAATGCAACAATAACAAAAATATTGAAATATTAAATACCAAAGTTAAATACAACAGTTATATGCAACTGAAAAATCATTCTAATTAATTGGGTTAATAATGAGGTATGTAAGAATGATTTTGTTGAATTATATTAGGAGTGTATCACGCTAATTGATATTATTTTTGTTATTAGACATCTGGACATACCTATTTTTAAGGTGATTGCCGTTACTGTATTCATGAATACATGACACAAATACATTTGAATACATGTGGTACAGCTGTACTGCCCTGATTATTGACGCTTTTTAAATACAGCAACACGAATACATGTGAATACATATGCGTACAGCTGGACTGCCCTGATTTTAGGCACTTTTACATTACCGTAACAACTAAATAGTAGCTATAGGAAGTTAATAGCCACAAAACAATACTGATTTCTGAAAATTCCACTTTGGAATATCTAATATCATATCACATTTTAAACCCAAAAAACGACCTTTATTTCGCGTTATATGTAGCAAGATCTAAAGCCTTGGGAATTAATATTAAATTTTTTACATTGTTACTGTATAGAAATTAAACCGAGTCGGTACATGTAGATTTTAGAAATCTGAAAGTGTTAACATATGATGGTAAAAATGCAAATGACAGAGTAAAAACAACACATGAATATTTCTACTCTATCGGAACACTAAATTAAACTTTAGAATTCTTATTCGATATTCTACTTTTAAGTTCCAGAACCTAGTTGTTTAACCACACTATTTCTTTGAGTGAAAGGGAAAATACTATATCACTCTTTTTCTAGATAAAATCTAATTTTTCAGTAGAACTTACTTTATTATCGGATATTTATACCAAACTTTTAATAATTTAGTTACCATGGTCCCATTGGCAAGAAAAATGGCGACTGAACTGAAAGGATTTGCTTGTGGTGTTAAGTTTGCTTGCTAGCCCATTTCCGAATTCTGAAATGGGCTTATTTAAACTAATTAATCAACGAAAAAACTATCCTCTATGACCCCTCAAAATTTTAATAGTTCATATTTTTCTCTATTGACCTAAAATGTCCCACCGGCCCAAACATATTCATCTAATAATCCGGAATATCTATTTTGTATATATTTTGTATAGTGTACAGTCTTTTTTGTATAGTGACAGTTTATTGTATATAAATTATATAGTGACAGTCTATTGTATAGAAAGTATATCGTGCATTTTGCAGTGTATCCCTAATGTATCATTAATGTATTCCGAGCAATTTTTTCTATCCAACATGTATAGACTGTTGTGCGATATATAAACGTGTATATATTATTATACATCGTATAAAATTTATATATAAAGCGTATCATGCATTTTGCAGTGTATGCCTAATTGTAACGACCCGACTGGTCGTTTTGAGCAATTGCATCCGGTTTGGCAGTTTGAGGTCACGAG
Source organism: Nicotiana knightiana (assembly GCA_005239525.1). Taxonomy (NCBI): domain Eukaryota; kingdom Viridiplantae; phylum Streptophyta; class Magnoliopsida; order Solanales; family Solanaceae; genus Nicotiana; species Nicotiana knightiana. The sequence goes on along the minus strand of ML369705.1, from coordinate 83,679 downwards.
TAGCCTCACTAAGTGTATTATGACTTGCGTGCATCGTCGGTTCGGATTTTGAGAGGGTCGGAAAGGATTTTAGGAGTGACTCTCATTTTAGAAGTCCGAAGTTGAAAGGATTGACCCTGAGTTTGACTTTTGAGTATTTGAACTCGGATCGGAGTTTCGATGGTTCCGGTAGGTCCAGATAGTAATTTTGGACTTGGGCGTATGAACGGAATTTCATTTGGATATTTCAAAAAGGTTTCGGCATCATTCGGCGGAAGTTGGCAACTTAAATGTTTAGAATCTTCCTAAGTTTGACCATGGTTTGGCTTTAGGGCTATCGGGTCCGGATTGTGGTTTAGGAATTTGGAATAGGTCTGTTTTGTTAATTGGAACTTGCCTGCAAAATTTGGTGTCGTTTCGAGTTGATTTGATGTGGTTCGGACGCTTGGTTGCAATTCTAGAAGTTCTTAAATGATTTCATGCGTTTTGGCATCCGATTCGTGGTTCTAGAGGTTATTTTGGTGTTCTGATATCGCAAGCAAGTTTGCGTTATATTTTCGGACTTGTGTGGGTGTTTGGAATGAAGCCTCGAGGGCTCGGGTGAGATTTGTACGCGTTTCAGATTGTTTGGAAGAGGGTCAGAATATGCTGGTGTCTGATCTCGCATTTGCGAATTATGGATCACATTTGCGATCGCCTCTTTTGCGAATATGGAATCGCATTTGTCAAAAGTCTGGGACTGGCAGGCTTCGCATTTGCGGAGCCAGTCTCGCAAGTGTGATGATGACTTGGGCAGGGGAAGTTCGCTTTTGCGAACATTTGGGATGCTTTTGCGATGGCCTCACCTTCGCATTTGCGAACGTTTTCATTGCAATTGCGATACGAGCAGGATTTCTCGGGCTTCGCCTTTGCGAGTTCGCATTTGCGCAAATGCGACATCTGCAGCCTGTTAAGTGTTGAGAATTTCGAGTTTTTGCTTCATTTTTCATATTTTTGAACCCTACTTTCGAGGTGAGGCGATTTTGTGAAGAGATTTTCATACCAAGTCATTGGTTAAGTATCTTTAATCAATTTCCAACTGTATTTCATGACTTTATACAAGATTTAACATCAGATTCATGAGAATCTAAAGGAAAATTTGGGAAAATTTGTAAAATGTTTCAAAATGTAAAAATCATGATTTGAAGAATTGTGATGACCCAAAGGTCATCTTGTGTAATTTAGCAGAAACTGTGTTCCGAGTTCCCGAAAGCCTCCGTTAATCTCACCTCGATATTCGTGCACAGCCCGAGCGCGTAGCTGGGAAGCTTTTTATGTGGAAATGTGTTGAACTGTTGAATTTATGATAATTAATGGAATAAAGTTGACTTTGGTCAAGATTTTTGGTAAAAGAACCCGGACTCGTGATTTAACGGTCCTGGAGGGTCCGTAGGAAAATATGGGACCTGGGCGTATGCCCGGAATCGAATTCCGAGGTCCCAATCCCGAGAAATGAATTTTTAAAGAAATTATTTTCTGAAAATAAGAAAGACTTTTGAAAATAAACTTTGATGTGAAATCTGTGTTACCGGGCCCGTATTATGGTTCCGGAGCCCGGAACAGGTTTAATATATGTTATGTGAGTTATGTGGCAAATTTGGTGTAAAACGGACTTGAAATGACGTGGTTCGGATCGAAATTGGAATATTTGAGCTTTATGAAGTTTTAAGAAAATTCTATGAGTTTTGAGGTTTAATTTATTGTGTTGATATTATTTTAGAGGTTTAATTAGTCGAATGGGTGTTTAGGATGATTTTGGAAGTCGTATGTATATTTGGTGTCATTCCGAGTAGTATAGGTCAGTTCGGCACGTTGATAGCGAAGTCTAGAAAACTTAAAGTTCCTAAGGTTCTTGGGGTTTGGGGGTGTGATTTTGAGTTTTAGTGTTGTTTTGGGTATTCCAAAGGCTCGAGCGAGTCCGTGTTATGATTTGGGACTCGTTGGTATATTTGGACTAGGGCTCGGGTGGGCCCAGGTGCCTTCCGGGCACCTAACGGGGCTAAAACAAACCCACAAACACAGCTGCTGGTGCACCTGTTTTGGTGTGACCGCAGGTGCGGTTGCCCAGTCGCAGGTGCGGAACCGCTCCTGTGGTCCCCAGCATCGCAGGTGAGATCCCCCAATGGCCTGGCCAATCATCGCAGGTGCGGAAAATATTCCGCAGGAGCAGAGACGCAGGTGCGGGCCCAGGCTCCCCAGCCCATTTTCGTAGGTGCGAGATTTTTCTCGCAGGTGTGGTCCCCGAGCCGCAGGTGCGGAATCACTGTGCAGGCAGTGTGTTTTATATACGGGTTTTAAACCCATTTTTCTCATTTCTTTCTTCTTCCTTGGGCAATTTTCCTCCATTGTTAAGGACTAACGACCTGGTCTTCTAAGGTAACTGAACTCTACTCAAAAATTAGCTTCATGCATGGGTTCTAGCTTAATTAACTACATAAATTAGTGCAAAAATCAAGAATTTGGGTAGTAACCTAGAACTTGTGATCACTTGAGAATTTTCTGTGAATTGTCCATGAAATCAAGTAAGAATCGTATATTAATGATCCTTAGGCTTTGGGTGAGTGTTCCCCTCGAGAATTATTGGAATCCGAGCGAGCGGGCCCGGGGTCGAATTTTGGTATTTTAGAAGAATGCTAGGAAATAGATAATTAGGCTATGGGATCGAATTATTGAGCCATTATTGATATACTTAAGTTAATTATGTCTATATATTGTTGTTCCGGAGTTGAATTCAAAAGGAAAAGCGGTGTTAGAGGCTTGATTGCTATTTTTGGACCCGAGGTAAGTGTCTTGCCTAACTTTGGTGAGGGAATAGGTATTGTATGATATGTGTTAAGTGTTTATCATGTTCAATGCATAGGTGAGGTGACGAGTACCTATGCATTGTGTGTCAAGCATGCCCGTGAGTCTATTTTCGATAGAAATCTTATTATTACTTCCATGTTCGTTATAATATGCAATTGTCTCTACTTGGAAGTTGATTATTGTTGAAAACTCTGGTTGATGAACTCATGATGTATTGGTTCGATTGAGAACCCAATTGTAAAGGATATATTTGAAATGATTGGTTATAGCTGAGACCCTTGCCGGGCAATCGTTACGATATTGACTGATACTTTCCCCTTGCCGGGTGATTTTGAATTGTATTTCCACTATGCTGTATTCCTTGCCATTGATATTGTCATTGTTTTGGTGAGGAAGAGTGTAAAAGCACGAAGGGTGATGTCGTGCCATATTTTATATTGTTATGCACGAGGGGACATTCCGTGCCATATTTTATATTGTTATGCACGAGGGGACATTCCGTGTCATATTTTATATTGTTATGCACGAGGGGACATTCCGTGCCATATTTTATATTGTTATTCACGAGGGGACATTCTGTGCCGTGATTATGATGTTTTATGCACGAGGGGACATTCCGTGCCATGTTTATGTTGTTTATGCACGAGGGGACATTCCGTGCCATATTTTATATTGTTATGCACGAGGGGACATTCCGTGCCGTGATTGTGATGTTTTATGCATGAGGGGACATTTCGTGCCATGTTTATGTTGTTTATGCACGAGGAGACATTCCGTGCCATATTTTATATTATCATGCACGAGGGGACATGCCGTGCCGTTTCTTTTCACTGTGAAAATTGTGTTGTCAATTCCCGTAGTTATCCCCTAGAGGCTGCAAAGTTAGGATGACTCCACATTTCTTTTCATCTCTATCGTGCGATATGAATTCTGAGTACTGATTGAGTTTCTATTCTATTCTCTTACAGATGGCGAGGACGCGTGATTCCCTTGGTTCCGCTCAGCAGCCCGACACTCCTGCTACCGCTCCTACGAGGGGTCGAGGTCGAGGTCGAGGTCGAGGACGAGGCCGTGCTAGAGGCCGAGGCCGAGATCACGCTAGAGCAGCAGCCCCAGTGGAGGACCCTCAGATCGAGTCTGACGAGGAGGTCCCAGTTCCGGCAGTCTCAGTTGGACCAACTCAGGTCCCAGAGGGGTTCATAGCTACCCCAGTGCTTCAGGATGCTCTTGTCCGTCTAGTCGGAGTCATGGAGAGTGTAGCACAGGCGGGTCTTCTTCCTAATGCACCAGCCGTCTCTTAGGCTGGGGGAGGTACCCAGACTCCTGCCACTCGCACGCCAGAGCAACTAGCTCCACAGTTTCAGACTCCGGCACCTCAGCCAGCCGGAGTAGCACCGGTAGCAGAGGGAGCAACTATGTCAGCGGATGCTTTGTGGAGACTGGACATGTTCACTAAGTTATTCACTGCTACTTTTGCTGGTTCACCATCAGAGGATCCTCAGGATTATTTGGACAGCTGCCATGAGGTTTTTTGGAACATGGGCATAGTGGAGTCCAATGGAGTTGACTTCGCTACTTTTCGGTTATCTGGCGCAGCCAAGAGTTGGTGGAGAGACTATTGCTTATCCAGACTAGCTGGGTCTGCACCCTTGACTTGGACTCAGTTCTCAGAGGTATTTTTGAGAAAGTTCCTTCCCATTACCCAGAGGGAGGACCTTCGCAGGCAGTTTGAGCATCTCCAGCAGGGATCTATGATAGTCACTCAGTACGAGACCAGGTTCATCACTCTAGCCCGACATGCTCTTATGATACGTCCCACTGATTGGGAGAGGGTTCGAAGATTTATTGAGGGATTGGCCCAGCCTATCAGACTTCAGATGGCTAGAGAGTCAGGTACTGATATTTCATTCCAGGATACGGCCAATGTGGCCAGGAGGATTGAGATGATTATGTCACAGGGTGGTGGTCAGGGGGCTGACAAGAGGCCCCGTCATTTCGGTCGTTTCAGTGAAGCCTCATCTGGGGGCAGGGATTCTTCAGGCAGAGGTCATCCTCCCAGACCCTATCAGTCGGCACTTCAGGTAGCTCATAGTGCACCGCCAACTCCTATTGGTGCACAACCAGTACCTATTAGTGCACCGCCACTTCAGAATTTCCAAGGTGGTTATCAGGGTCGTTAGGGCCAGTTCTAGAGTCAGTAGCCACATCACCAGAGGCCTTGTTATACTTGAGGTGGTTTGGGGCATATTTCCAAGTTTTTCCCTCGAGGTCCTGGTGGGTCTCAGTATCAGGGTTCCCGTTCCATGGTTCCCGCATCAGGCGCACCCCCACCCCCTCAGCCAGCTAAGGTTGGCGGTCGAGGTGCCAGAGGTAGAGGTCAGACTCATAGAGGTGGAGGACATGCCACGAGAGGTAGAGGTCAGGCCGCATTAGGTCGACACAGAGATGATCAGATTGGAGGGGCTCAACCCCGGTGCTATGATTTTCCTGCCAGGCCTAATGCCGAGGCTTCTGATGCAGTTATTACAGGTACAATTTCAGTTTGCAGCCGAGAGGCTTCGGTGTTATTTGATTCGGGTTCTACATTCTCCTACGTGTCATCATATTTTGCCCCTTATTTGAGTATGCCCCGTGATTCCTTGAGTACTGTTGTGCATGTTTCTGCACCGGTGGGTGATTCTATAGTGGTAAATCGAGTCTACCGTGCTTGCTTAGTAGTCATGGGTGGTCTGGAGACTCAGGTTGATATTTTGCTTCTGGATATGGTTGACTTCGATGTTATATTGGGGATGGATTGGTTATCCCCCTATTATGCTATTCTGGACTGTCATGCCAAGACAGTGACCTTGGCTTTGCCAGGGGTGCCTCGTTTGGAGTGGAAGGGAACTCCTAGTCATTCTTCTGGTAGAGTTGTTTCTTATATGAAGGCTCGGCGCATGGTCGGGAAGGGTTGTTTGGACTATCTGGCCTATGTTCGTGATTCTAGCGCCGAGGTTCTNACCCGACAGGGATATTGATTTTTGTATTGAGTTAGCTCAGGGCACCCAGCCTATTTCTACTCCACCGTATCATATGGCCCCGCCAGAGTTGAAGGAGTTGAAAGATCAGTTGCAGGATTTGATGGATAAAGGCTTCATTAGGCCTAGTGTCTCTCCTTGGGGTGCTCCAGTATTGTTTGTCAAGAAGAAAGATGGCTCGATGAGGATGTGTATTGAATACCGACAGTTGAATAAGGTTACTATTAAGAACAAGTATCCTTTACCGAGGATTGATGATTTATTTGACCAGCTTCAGGGTGTTTCGGTGTTTTCCAAGATTGATTTGAGATCTGGTTACCATCAGCTGAGGATTAGGGCGTCTGATGTACCTAAGACAGCTTTTCGCACTCGTTAGGGGCATTATGAGTTCTTGGTGATGTCATTTGGGCTGACGAATGCCCCCGCTGCTTTTATGTAGTTGATGCACCGAGTGTTCAGGCCTTATTTGGACTCATTCGTGATTGTTTTCATTGATTATATATTGGTATACTCTCGCAACCGAGAGGAGCATGAGAAACACCTTAGAGTCGTCCTCCAGACTCTGAGGGATAGTCAGTTGTATGCCAAATTTTCCAAGTGTGAGTTCTGGTTGAGTTCAGTTGCATTTCTAGGCCATGTGGTATTGTCAGAGGGTGTTCAGGTGGATCCCAGGAAGATTTCAGCAGTCAGAGATTGGCCTAGACCCACCTCAACTACAGAGATCCGGAGTTTCTTGGGCTTAGCAGGTTATTATCGCCGGTTTGTGGAGGGCTTTTCATCTATTGCAGCCCCGATGACCAGATTGACTCAGAAGTGTGTCCCGTTCAGGTGGTTTGATGAGTGCGAGGCGAGCTTTTAGAAGCTCAAGACAACCTTGACCACGACACCAGTGTTGGTTTTGCCCACAGGTTCAGGATCGTATACCGTGTATTGTGATGCTTCACGGGTTGGGGTTGGTGCAGTGTTGATGCAGGATGGAAAGGTTATAGCCTATGCTTCTCGTCAGTTGAAGGTCCATGAGAAGATCTATCTAGTTCATGACATGGAGTTAGCCACTATTGTGCATGCATTGAAGATTTGGAGGCATTACTTGTATGGTGTGCCATGTGAGGTGTTCACGGATCATAAGAGCTTACAGTATTTGTTTAAACAGAAGGAGTTGAACATGATACAGAGGAGATGGCTAGAGTTGTTGAAGGATTATGATATTACCATTCTTTATCATCCGGAGAAGGCCAATGTGGTGGCCGATGCTTTGATCCGGAAGTCAGCTAGTATGGGTAGTCTTGCCTATTTATTAGTCGGAGAGCGACCTCTTGCTTTGGATGTTCAGGCGTTAGCCAACCGATTTGTGAGATTGGAGGTTTCTAAGACTGGCAGTGTTTTGGCCCATACCATGGCCCGTTCTTCATTGTATGACCGTATTCGGTCTAGGCAGTATGATGATCGCCACTTATGTGTTCTTAGGGATAGAGTTAGGCATGAATATGTCATGAAGGTTACGGTTGATGTTGAAGGAGTATTGAGGATGCAGGGTCGTATTTGTTTACCCGATGTCGATGGCATTCGTGAGTTGATACTACAGGAGGCCCATAGTTCCAGGTATTCTATTCATCCGAGCGCCGTAAAGATGTACCAGGACTTGCGGAAATATTATTAGTGGCGTAGAATGAAGAAGGATATTGTAGCTTATGTAGCTCGGTGTTTGAATTGTCAGCAGGTTAAGTACGAGCACCAGAGACCCGGTGGTTTGATGCAGCAGATTCAGCTTCCCGAGTGGAGGTGGGACCGTATCACCATGGACTTTGTAGTTGGACTCCCACGGACTCAGAGGATGTTTGATGCAGTATGGGTCGTTGTGGATAGGCTGACCAAGTCAGCACACTTCATTCCAGTATCAGTTTCGTATTCAACAGAGAAGTTGACAAGGATCTATTTGAGGGAGATTGTTAGACTGCATGGTGTGCCCATATCCATTATGTCAGACCGAGGTACTCAGTTTATCTCCCATTTTTGGAGAGTATTTCAGCGAGAGTTGGGCACCCAGGTCGATTTGAGCACCGCATTTCATCCACAGACGGACGGGCAGTCCGAGCGTACTATTCAGATTTTGGAGGATATGTTGCGAGCTTGTGTTATTGACTTTGGTGGTTCATGGGACCAGTTCTTGCCTTTAGCTGAGTTTGCCTATAACAACAGCTATCAGTCGAGCATTCAGATGGCCCCGTATGAGGCGTTGTATGGTAGATGGTGTCAGTCTCCAGTCGGGTGGTTTGAGCCTGGAGAGGCTAGATTGTTGGGTTCTGAGTTAGTCCAGGATGCTTTGGACAAGGTGAAGATCATTCAGGATAGACTTCGTACAGCTCAGTCCTGGCAGAAGAGTTATGCGGATCGCAAAGTTCGAGATTTGGCATTTATGATAGGCGACCGGGTATTTCTTCGGGTGTCGCCAATAAAGGGCGTGATGAGATTCAGAAAGAAGGGCAAGTTGAGCCCTAGGTTCATTGGTCCATTTGAGATTCTGGACAAGGTAGGAGAGGTGGCCTACAGACTTTCCTTGCCACCTAGTTTGTCAGCCGTGCATCCAATATTCCACGTGTCTATGCTCCGGAGGTATGTTGCGGACCTATCTCATGTACTTGACTTCAGTGGTGTCCAGTTGGACAAGGATCTGTCTTATGAGGAGGAGCTGGTAGATCTAATGGTAGCCATATTAGATCGGCAGGTGCGACAGTTGAGATCGAAGAGTTATCCTTCGGTTCGTGTTCAGTGGAGAGGTCGGCCTGTTGAGGCAGCTACTTGGGAGTTCGAGCCCGATATGCGGAGCCGTTATCCCCACCTTTTCCCCTCTTCAGGTACTTTTCTATGTCCGTTCGAGGACGAACGGTTGTTTTAGAGGTGGAGATTGTGATGACCCAAAGGTCATCTTGTGTAATTTAGCAGAAACTGCATTCCGAGGCCCCGAAAGCCTCCGTTAATCTCACATCGATGTGTGTGCACAACCCGAGTGCATAGCTGGTAAGCTTTTTATGTGGAAATGTGTTGAACTGTTGAATTTATGATAATTAATAGAATAAAGTTGACTTTGGTCAACATTTTTGGTAAACGAACCCGGACCCGTGATTTGACGGTCCTGGAGGGTCCGTAGGAAAATATGGGACCTGGGCATATGCTCGGAATCGAATTCCGAGGTCCCAAGCCCGAGAAATAAATTTTTAAAGAAAATTGTTTTCTGAAAATAAGAAAGACTTTTGAAAATGAACTTTGATGTGAAATCTGTGTTACCGGGCCCGTATTATGGTTCTGGAGCCCGAAATAGGTTTAATATATGTTATGTGAGTTATCTGTGAAATTTGGTGTAAAACGGACTTGAAATGACGTGGTTCGGATCGAAATTGGAATATTTGAGCTTTATGAAGTTTTAAGAAAATTCTATGAGTTTTGAGGTTTAATTCATTGTGTTGATGTTATTTTAGCGGTTTACTCAGTCGAATGGGTTCGTAGGATGATTTTGGAAGTCGTGTGTATATTTGGTGTCATTCCGAGTAGTATAGGTCAGTTCGGCACGTTGATAGCGAAGTCTAGAAAAACTTAAAGTTCCTAAGTTTGGTTATTGGGGTTTGGGGGTGTGATTTTGAGTTTTAGCGTTGTTTTGGGTGTTCCAAAGGCTCGAGCGAGTCCGTGTTACGATTTGGGACTTGTTGGTATATTTGGACTAGGGCTCGGGTGGGCCCAGGTGCCTTCCGGGCACCTAACGGGCTAAAACAAACCAGCAAACAGAGCTGCTGGTGTACCTGTTCTGGTGTGACCGCAGGTACGGTTGCCCATTGGTAGGTGCGGGACCGCTCCTGTGATCCCCAACATCACAAGTGCGATCACCCAATGGCCTGGCCAATCATCGCAGGTGCGGAAAATATTCCGCAGGTGCGGTCTCCACTCCGCAGGTGCGGGCCCAGTCTCCCCAACCTATTTCTGTAGGTGCGAGATTTTTCTCGCAGGTGCGGGACCGCAGGTGCGGAATCACTGTGCATGCAGTGAGTTATATATACGGGTTTTAAACCCATTTTTCTCATTTCTTTCTTCTTCTTTGGGTGATTTTCCTCCATTGTTGAGGGCTAACGACCTGGTCTTCTAAGGTAAGTGAACTCTACTCAAAAATTAGCTTCATGCATGGATTCTAGCTTAATTAACTACATAAATTAGTGCAAAAATCAAGAATTTGGGTAGTAACCTAGAACTTGTGATCACTTGAGAATTTTCTGTGAATTGGTCATGAAATCAAGTAAGAATCGTACATTAATGATCCTTAGGCTTTGGGTGAGTGTTCCCTCGAGAATTATTGGAATCCGAGCCAGCGGTCCCGTGGTCGAATTTTGGTATTTTTTGAAGAATGCTAGGAAATGGATAATTAGGCTATGGGATCAAATTATTGAGCCATTATTGATATACTTAAGTTAATTATGTCTAGATATTGTTATTCCGGAGTTGAATTCAAAAGGAAAGGCGGTGTTAGAGGCTTGATTGCTATTTTTGGACCCGAGGTAAGTGTCTTGCCTAACTTTGGTGAGGGAATAGGTATTGTATGATATGTGTTAAGTGTTTATCATGTTCAATGCATAGGTGAGGTAACGAGTACCTATGCATTGTGTGTCAAGCATGCCCGTGAGTCAATTTTTGATAAAAACCTTATTATTACTTCCATGTTCGTTATAATATGCAATTGTCTCTACTTGGAAGTTGATTAATGTTGAAAACTCTGGTTGATGAACTCATGATGTATTGGTTCGATTGAGAACCTAATTGTAAAGGATATGTTTGAAATGATTGGTTATAGCTGAGACCCTTGCCGGGCAATCGTTACGATATTGAGTGATACTCTCCCCTTGCTGGGTGATTTTGAAATGTATTTCCACTATGCTGTATTCCTTGCCATTGATATTGTCATTGTTTTGGTAAGGAAGAGTGTAAAAGCACGAAGGGTGATGCCGTGCCATATTTTATATTGTTATGCACAAGGGGACATTCCGTGCCATATTTTATATTGTTATGCACGAGGGGACATTCCTTGCCGTGATTGTGATGTTTTATGCACGAGGGGACATTTCGTTCCATGTTTATGTTGTTTATGCACGAGGGGACATTCTGTGCCATATTTTATATTATCATGCACGAGGGGACATGCTGTGCGGTTTCTTTTTACTGTGTAAATTGTGTTGTCAATTCCCGTTGTAATTTTCGGATATTTTAGACTATTGTTTTTGTTTCCGTCATTCCAGTAATTGCTATCTCTTACCCCCAGCATGTTCTTCCTCGTAATTGTATTCTTGTTTAGTTTCTACTATACTATTGAACTGCACAGGTACATTTTGTTATCGTGTCCTAGCCTCGTCACTACTTCGCCGAGGTTAGGCTCGGCATTTCCTCAGTACATGGGGTCAGTTGTACTGATACTACACCTGCACTTCTTTATGTTGTACAGATTATGTAGCCAGACCCAGTGGACATCACTAGTGGGAGTGTCCTTCAGTTCACCCTAGAGGCTTCAAGGTATACCCACTGGTGTTCGTGGGCCTTGGCGCCTCTCCTATCCCCAGGTCTTCATTTCTGTCTTGGTTTTCCTCTAGTTTTCAGAGACAGTCATGTATTTCCTTTCAGACTTTGTATTTAGCACTCCTATAGACAGTTCGTGAGTTTGTGGCTCCAGGTTTTGGGAAATTATTGCGACGTTGTATTATGTTGTCTTTACTTAGTTTTGAAACTTTATTTATTTCCGCTGTTAAGTTGTGAAATGTTTTAGCTTATTCTGTTAATTCGATGTTATCATGTTAGTTTAACTATACAGGTTGGCTTGTCTAGCGGGTTCAACGTTAGACGCCATCACGGCCCGATGGTGGGATTTTGGGGCGTGACAAGAAAAAAATAATATCAGAACTTGATAATTTTGGTATTGGTAAACTCGTATCGGTATGGGTGTTCGGGTTTTGTAAATTTTGTCGGGTTTCGAGGTGCGGGCCCAGGGAGTTGACTTTTTGCAAATTGTATAAGTATCGTAGCTCTGTTAATTGAATTTGTTTTCTCTGCATTGTTTGATGTATTTAAGTCATTTTTGGTTAGATTGAGCCGAGCGTTGGTGAATTGGTAAAGGAAAAGCTAAATTATGTATTGAATTGGACGAATTGAGGTAAGTATCTTGTCTAACTTTGTGTGGGGGAAGCCACCCGTTAGGAATTGAGTCAATTGTGTTATTTTAATATGTGAAAGTTGTGTACGCAAGGTGACGAGTGGGTACACAGTTTATATGTGGTATTGACCAGTTAGATTGCCTAGTTTCTTTCCATTCTTTTGAATAAATTGTCATACAATGTGGTATCTCTTTGTTAGATTACTCTTACATGCTCTATTTGAAGTTCTTAGTCCTTATTTGCTTCCTATTTGTTATTTGGCCTCTATATGCCTTGGTTGTTGTCATTTCCTTCATTATTAGCTGGTTACCTATTAACTGTTGAGTTATTCTATGATTACGTGCTTATCTGTTACGAGTCCAAGTTGTTGTGAATACCTGTGTAGTTAACACGTGCCTTACATGTCTTGTTTCCTTGTAAAGGTTGATGTATTCCTTTGATTGTTACGTGGTTCCCTTGTTGCCGTGTACTCATACTTTTCGTTGTAGAGTTTCTTGTAATTGAGTTGTTGAATTGTGGTTGATTGATTTATATTATTATATGGTGGGATCGGGTTGCACGCCACAATAGGAGAAATAAGGGAGGATGGACGAGGAAGAATAAGGGTGAATATGATTATTCGGTAGGATCGGGTTGCACGCCGCAACAGGAGGAATAAGGGTGAATTGCTACGGAGTAATAATGGTGAATTATTATGTTGATAATGATATATGATGGGATCGGGTTGCACGCCGCAACAAATATTTATTATTTACTTTTATGGTAATTATTATGGAGGAATAAGGGAGGATTGATGGGATCGGGTTGCACGCTGCAACATATATATATATACATATGTAATATTTACTTTTATTGTTAATGTTAAGGAGGAATAAGGGAGGATCGGGATGCGCGCCGCATCAAATATATGTGTTTATGTATTCCTCTCTGACTGTGTAAGTTATTCGGTGGTTTTACATTTCACTTAAGGATTGTTTATAGCTGGTTACTGATACGACCCTCGAGTAACGTAGTTATTTTTGCAAATTACCAATTTTCAAAGTGAATTTATTATGTTGAGTCATTACCTCCTGCCATGCTGAGTCGTTAGTAAGATAGAATTTTAAAAATGAAAGAACTAACATCATGTTACCTTGTATGGTTTTAAGTTATAACCCGCCGATTATTTCTATACTTGCCATTTCGACTAGTTGTCATATTTTACTTCAATTGTTTTCTCAATTTAATCTTCTCAACCCGTCTGAGGTTTTGTTTTACTTATAAAGGAAATGTTATTATATTTTAAATAAATAAAATCTATATTAAATGCGATAGTTATTCGATGTTGAATTTTATTTAGAAAATGTTATTTTCCTCACTCAATTGATTATAAAACCAAATCTTATTTTTCTCACTGATTTCNGCCTCTTGATACCTCTGCCTTCTTAGTCTGGACCACACGTTGAGACAATGCTTGAGCATCCCTGACTCCCTCGTAGTCCATCCACCGCATCACAAAAAGTTAGCACATAGCTGATATCGAGTGTGCAATACGATACACGAAAGAATACAGAAATGAGACATATGATATATGCTTCGAGCTGAATCAATGCCGCATGATAAGGAATGAAAGAGGTGAAATTTATTAATAGTTTCTGTAGCCTCTCGAAGATAGGTACAGACTTCTCCGTACCGATCCGCAAGACTCTACTAAACCTGCTTATGACTCGTCGTACCTATGAACCTAAAGCTCTGATACCAACTTGTCACGACCCAAATTCCCCTTCGTTGGGTATCGTGATGGCACCTAGTCTTAGGGACTAGGTAAGCAATACATATACTAAACAAAAATAAATAAAGAGTGTCTAACAACTTAGAAATTGAATTCTCTATAAACTTACAACTCCCAAAACTGGTAATACAAGTCATAAGCCTTTCAAGAAGTAGTTTTACATACTAAGTACGTCATTGTTTCGGAAATAAATGAAACAATGGGATTAAATACATCAAAGAGTGACTTCAGAGCCTGCGAACGTCCAGCAGGTACACCTTGAAGTCTCCAACCACACCGAGCATAAATATCAACACCAACCCGGTCCGAAGTACCTAGTTCTACACAAAAAGATGTGCAGAAGTGTAGTATGAGTACACCATGGTGGTACTCAGTAATTATCAAGCCTAACCTCGGTAGAGTAGTGAAGAGGCCAGGTCGAGACACTAGCAAATATATATATATAACCTGTAGCATAGGACTCAAATCTAACAAGAAAGGACTATCAAAGTAATATCGATAACAGGAGGATATCAAGTTGTAAACAGTAGTAACGACAAGAGGAAAAGAAACATGAATGGCATCGAGAATCCACCAAGTAAATCAAATAACAACATGTTTGGGATGCGGCTAAGTGTAAATGTGCTCAAGTAGGGAAAGAAACAATATCAAATCAACCGAACAAGTGTTTCTATAATACGATACCAATAATTCCAACAACTCTTCCACACACACGGCACTTTGTGCCCACATCTTTCCATCTAACTTCGCACAGCGACATCCACGTACTATTCGGTACATAATATCCATGCCAAATACTCCTTAGGATGTTCAAGAGATTATATATATATATATATATATATAATCTCTTGAACATCCTAAGGAGTATTTGGCATGGATATTATGTACCGAATAGTACGTGGATGTCGCTGTGCGAAGTTAGATGGAAAGATGTGGGCACAAAGTGCCGTGTGTGTGGAAGAGTTGTTGGAATTATTGGTATCGTATTATAGAAACACTTGTTCGGTTGATTTGATATTGTTTCTTTCCCTACTTGAGCACATTTACACTTAGCCGCATCCCAAACATGTTGTTATTTGATTTACTTGGTGGATTCTCGATGCCATTCATGTTTCTTTTCCTCTTGTCGTTACTACTGTTTACAACTTGATATCCTCCTGTTATCGATATTACTTTGATAGTCCTTTCTTGTTAGATTTGAGTCCTATGCTACAGGTTATATATATATATTTGCTAGTGTCTCGACCTGGCCTCTTCACTACTCTACCGAGGTTAGGCTTGATAATTACTGAGTACCACCATGGTGTACTCATACTACACTTCTGCACATCTTTTTGTGTAGAACTAGGTACTTCGGACCGGGTTGGTGTTGATATTTATGCTCGGTGTGGTTGGAGACTTCAAGGTGTACCTGCTGGACGTTCGCAGGCTCTGAAGTCACTCTTTGATGTATTTAATCCCATTGTTTCATTTATTTCCGAAACAATGACGTACTTAGTATGTAAAACTACTTCTTGAAAGGCTTATGACTTGTATTACCAGTTTTGGGAGTTGTAAGTTTATAGAGAATTCAATTTCTAAGTTGTTAGACACTCTTTATTTATTTTTGTTTAGTATATGTATTGCTTACCTAGTCCCTAAGACTAGGTGCCATCACGATACCCAACGAAGGGGAATTTGGGTCGTGACAAGTTGGTATCAGAGCTTTAGGTTCATAGGTACGACGAGTCATAAGCAGGTTTAGTAGAGTCTTGCGGATCGGTACGGAGAAGTCTGTACCTATCTTCGAGAGGCTACAGAAACTATTAATAAATTTCACCTCTTTCATTCCTTATCATGCGGCATTGATTCAGCTCGAAGCATATATCATATGTCTCATTTCTGTATTCTTTCGTGTATCGTATTGCACACTCGATATCAGCTATGTGCTAACTTTTTGTGATGCGGTGGATGGACTACGAGGGAGTCAGGGATGCTCAAGCATTGTCTCAACGTGTGGTCCAGACTAAGAAGGCAGAGGTATCAAGAGGCTCTTCGATTGTTCACATGGGGGTGTAATGGGTTCTGGCATCTGACTGATTAGTACGAGCTTGGGAAGGTTTAATTGGTTAACTAGTGGTCGTGATCGTGGTAGGGTCACGAGGTGGATGTTGACTTGGGGATAGTTGGTGGTATTGGAGACTATTTTGTTCGCATGAGGTTTCTACTACGCGGGAGATGCATTTTTATCATTCAAGACACTAGAGGGAGCAAGTTTGACTGTCACAAGAATGGACGTGCGCTTAATGGATGACTATGAGTACCTTGTGATTGGTGTTGTACGATCTTTGAACGGTAGTTTTGCAGATCATCAAATGTTATTTTCTATGGCTTCGCGCCAAGTGGGGGAGTCCACTAGCGGCAGTCAGATTGCAGAGTCAGGTGTTACATCAGTTTGGGCCGGAGATGTGTATATATATTTATGGTATTGGGAGATTTCCCGAAATTTGCATATGATTAAGATATGAGATATCGTATGGGATGATGTTGGGGCTTGCAGTGTTTCTACTTCATTAATGAGTCTACATTTCAGTATTCAAGGGGAGTCAGAGAAACAACTTCAAATTCACAGGAGGTCTATTCAGCATGGGCATCTTGGTTGCGACGGGGTGCTTTAGAGGAAATACAATTGTTTATGAGCTTCTGGGCTACATGATTCGTGCTATGATTTCCTACATTGGTCTTTGGTTGGGATTCATTGTGTATCGACAGGGGGAAGTGTTATCCCAGAGAAAAGACGAGGAGTATTCAAAGAAATGAGTCAGTTATGTGGTGTTGGGTCAGCATAACAATGAGAGTAATTGGTCCTTTTTGAAAGGGAATTCTCTACAGGTATCTGTGCAGTACTTTTGGGTTGGGCAGTTTGAGTGATTCGGTTGAGTTGGGGAGATGTGGTCTGGATGGCTTAGTTGCATACGGGCGGATCTCGGAGAGTTATCGATGGTTATGGCAACGACTTGAGTCGGTTGGCTGCTATGGGCATAAGAAATATGTTGCACATTATGGTTTTCTCCTGGAGGGATATCAGAAGTTAACAGAAGGTTGGTATTATTGGACATCATATGTGAGGAACGTGCATTTTGGGAAAGACCCTTGAGTTTTGGTTTACGAGTGCGTGGCTAGTGGCATGGTGACTACTGGGTTTTGAGGTATATGGGTGCTTCAGTGAGATGATGGGGTGTGAGTGATGTATCAACCATTCGATTAGCGTAGTTGAGTTATGGTATGGAAATTTCGGTATTCTTGAGGTTTTGGGGCTAAATGTCCCCATATGCGGGCTATTTCTTGTTTGCGGATTGTGAAGGTATGTTGAGAATGGGATAACTGATAGCATACATTATCGATAGGTTGCTATGGATTGTTGGAAGGATATCCACCTAATTGGGAAGAATCAGGATTGGGTTGGGAGTTGTTTGAAAGCTCAGTGAGAATGCGTATTTTATATCAGGTCAGGATTAGGTACTCTTGTGAGCTTGATACCATAATTATGTTACTGGGAAGAATGGATTTTATTTGTGCCCCTGGTCTATGTTATGTGATACTCTCTTATGTTGTGATGGGCTTTGGGGTTGTATGATTATTCTCCACGCATGTTGTAATTCTTTTCACGTCTCTTGGCGATATGGGCAAGATAGCCCTCGTGATGTTGATTTTCTCACTACACCTTAGTTGTGCTTGGTTTCTTACATGTTTTATTATTTCTATTCATTTTTCCACAATTTTACTTGTGCACTCTGTTATGCTTGAAATCAATATTCATGTGATCAGTGAAACCGAGCACTTGTGGGCACATAAGCACACAATGTGCGGTCCGCAGAAGGAATTCTGGGACCACAAAAGAAATTGCGGACCGTAGAATTCCATTTGCGGCCACAAACAAACAAGGAAAAATTAGCAGACATGTTGTGCAAACTGCGGACCGCACATGAATTATGCGGCCGCAAAAGCTGGGCTAAGGGTCAAGATCAGAAAGTATGAAAAAAGACCAAGTCCAGAGCCTCAGTGAATTGCGGACCGCACAAGATTTGTGCGGTCGCAGTTAAATATACGGACCACAGAAAAGTTACCTTGCGGCCGCAGTTCAGATATGTGCAGCTGCAGAACTCCAGCTCTGCCAGATTAAGAAATCTGCGGACCACACATGGAATTGTGCGGCTGCAGAACCTCCCGAGGGATATTTTTGTCAGAGATTTTCAGCCTTGTATAAATAAACGAGTTTCACAAAATTATGTCAAGTTTGAACCTCTGAAGTTGCTGTGGCCGTTTTTCTTTGCTATTTTAGGAAGTTTTACTTTGCTTTGGTGTATTTACAATAGGTTTAACCACTTTTAGCTTCCATTGTGATTTTAATTAATTTCTCTTCTCTATTTTCTTCAAACATAAGCATGAGTAGCTAGATTTTTACTAGGGTTATGACCCAACCCTAATGTGTAAACCTTATGGGTATCTAATTTAGTGCTTGTTTATGATTGTTTGTTTACTATTTAGCTTAGTTCATGCTTTAATTGTGGAGTTAATGGTTGCAAATATTAGTTCATGCATATTTGACTTAGTCTTCACTTGAAAAACACAGACCTAGTCTAGGATAACATAGCTAACAAGGAATTGGGTCAATCGAGAGATTGATTAACCCAACTAAAGGGTTCAACCTAGAGATAGTAATAACCCGACTTGAGCTTTTATCAACTGTTTTCGGTGATACCCATTTTGTAACAGCCCAACCCGCTAGTGATATTGTCTGCTCTAGGCATGGGCCCTCACGGGTTTAAAACGCGTCACTAGGGTCTAAGTCTTGTTAACTTATATACCCAGCATCCCTCTTGTGTTTTGCCGATGTGGGACTCTGTCTTAAGTCTGGGGTGTTACATACACCCCATCTTATGGACTCAGCATCCTCGCTGAGTTTGCCCCACCGCCTGGGATTCGCCTAGACTCAACACTGAGTTTTGCCCCCCTTAACCGGTATTTGCCTCATCTCATTTGAACTCTAACCCACCATCGGCAAGGCTGACACAACAGTGGCTCTGATACCATCTGTAACAGCTATCCCGCTAGTGATATTGTCCGCTCTGGGCTAGGCCCGCACGGGTTTAAAACACGTCACTAGGGTCTAAGGCTTGTTAACTTATATACCCAACATCCCTCTTGTGTTTTGCATATGTGGGACTCTGTATTAAGTCTAGGGTGTCACACATTTTGTCTTGAGAAATCCAAATTGGGCAAAATCACTCTCTGACCGAGAGGTATTGAGTGGGTAATTTAGAGTTGATAGCTATAATGCACCCCAATCAACATAATAAGCACTAAAGTCTTTATCCCATTAGGCAAACACCTAGGTAATGGTTATAGCCCTAGGCTTTTTATCCATTTGAAAAACCCTTAAAAACAATTTTCTCCAGTCTTCTTCCTTTATTTTGTAATCAATAGAGTAAAAATTAAAAATAGAAAACAAAAAGTGCAATCTAGATAATCCAATCACTCACATTGAAATATATACCCCTAACCCGCATCTTAGCTCCATGTGGATTCGACCCCGACTCTTAGTTGGATATTTATTATTGCAAACGATCGTTTCATATCTCTTGTGAGGTGTGCTTTGGACGTGATCAATTTTTGACTCCGCTGTCGGGGAGTTAATAACGGTGTTAGCTATATATTTTGGGTGTGTTGTTGGAATATCTTCTTTTCCTTCCGTGTAACTAACTTGTGTGAGAAATAGTAGGTACAACCATGGAAAACAATGAGCTCGAAAATATTTCTTTGGGGGAAGTGACGTCAAGGATGACCAAGTGGATGGGGTTCCTCTTGAACCTCAAGCCAATAGAAGAGGCCGAGTGGCTCATGAAAATGTGCTCGTTCCACCCCCACCTCCACCACGAGCGGCTCCACATCGGGTGTTACCCAATGAAGGATATGCTAGTCAATAGTCCCTCCCCGTATTATGGCAGGCAACTTTCAAATCACCAATGTGATGCTCACTTTGCTACAACAACAAGGTTTCTTCGCCGGTGCTCCAATTCAAAATGCATACAAACATTTGAAAGGTTTTGTGCACACTTGTTGGGGGAGCAAACAAACAAATGTCTCCGAGGATGCATTGAGGCTAAGACTTTTTCCCTTCTCTGTATGGGGGAAAGCTTTAGATTGGTTGGAACGTTTGTCTTCCATTCACACTTGGGATGAGTTGGCGGATACGTTTATTTCTAAGTACTTCTCTCCGGGGCACATGGCTACACTTCGGGATGAGATTTTGGCGTTCAAGCAAGAGACAAATAGACCACTACATGAGATATGGGAACACTATAGAAAAATGGTTAAGGAATGCCCCAACAACGGTATGATGGAGAATATGATTCAATAAACTTTCGATCGTGGGATCAACACAGCAGACCAATGTGTAGTGAATCAACTTGCCGGTGGGAACTTCATGACTATGCCTTATGCGGAGGCATGTAAGATTTTAGATGAAATGGCGGAAACATCATCGGCATAGCCCGAGCTAATATTCCACAAGGTGATCCCAACGTGATCCACCTTCAAAAAGATTTGAATGACCATGGGCAAGCCATTGAAAAATTGACCACCACTATGAATCACCTAGCAAAGGCTCAACTTCAACAAGTGCAAAATCCTAAGCAAGTCAATGCCATGGAGGGAGTGAACATGAGGTGAGCAAAAGGGGAACCAAAGGGTCCACAAGTGCAACATTGAGTGGACAATTTTGTGCAAGAAGATAGTGGTTTTGATCAAGATGATTCTTACAATGACCAAGAATAGGAGGTGCAATATGTGACAAACTTTCAATTGGAACAAAACAACTTCCAAGGCCCAAACCAACAACAATGACGACCTCAAAACAATCAAGACAATTGGAATTTAAATAATCAAGGAAATTGGACTGGTGGAAACAATCAAGGAAATTGGAATAACAACAACAATCAAGGAAATTAGAGTGATGACAACAATCAAGAAAATTGGAATAACAACAATAATCAAGGACATTGTGTGTGTGTGTGTGGGGGGGGGGGGGGGGGGAGGGTTAGCAATCAAGGCAGATGGAATCATAATCAAGGCAATTGTGGGTCGGGTTGTCAAAGGTCCCCCGATGTATCAACAACCTAGCAACCCGCCTCCTTATCCTTCCCATGCTCCTAATGTCGCGCCCCCTTGTCGTTCCTCGCAGAGATCGGGTTCAGGACATTTTTGGGACAAACTCCTTTGGAAGAAAGAAGTTAAAGGAAGAGTTTCCACCTAACAATTTATGGTGCATTAGGTCACCTTGAATAGTTAACTCATGAACTAGTTTCCATTACCAGATATTGGGTAAGGCTTGAAGTTATACCAAGGGGAAGGTGTTAGGCACCCCTCAGGATCCACAACTGTGGGTCCCGACCAAATGGTTTCGTGAATTCAGAAAATAAGCAAATAACAAGCAAGGCTCACATAAGAGGGGATTTCAAACAAGTATTGGAGTTTTATTGAAAGTTTAAAAGATATTATAAGTAAACATTTGAGAAAATATCCTAGGTTTAAAGAAATACGGATCACATCAATGCAGTACCCGGTAATCACTCCTCGAAGAGGGGCTACACGTGGTATTAGTGCACCGATCATGATATCCATATTCTACCCTTCCCACCCCGTGAAGGTAATTAAAACGTATGTTGGTCACAAATTCTATTGCGTGATATTACCCGTCCCATCTTATCAGTCCTGGAGGAAGTTAGGACTACTATCCTAAAGAATAGGTGCTAGGAAGAACCCCTAAGTTTAAAGGACAAATTCTAAGCGACAAATAAAACATTTAGGACTACAAGTATAGGGGACACACAAGAGCAAATATGAGGCTCATGAATCCCTCCACAAATTAATACACATAACTAGCACGACTCAAACACAAAGAGGTCTTTGAATTTCAGAACCTAAGGAAGGATGTCTAAGTGAGAATACATTAATGGGGCAGTCTGATTACTGAGTTTCAGAAGAGACTTTTTACTAGTTCTAGACTATGAATTCTGATATGTAATTAGCCAACCAATACAAAGAGACAGTTTTCCCAGTTTTAATAGACTTAATGCCTAAGGCTTGCCTAGGCGGGTTTAACAAACTCCAGTTATCATGTTTAGACTTAATCGAGGTAAAGGAGTGAGTATTTAAACTAATGCGAATGCATTGTCCTACAAAGCAGGATATCTAAATGCATACATGGTGTAGAATGATGCAAACTACACATGCTTTTCTAAATGGACAAACGTTTTCAGAAATCAGAATCTATTATTATTTTAGGGGAGAATTTATTTATTAACACACCTTTTTGACTCGAAATAGGAAATACAGAAGCGTAGTTAAGTTGTTGAACCTAGCACATGATTTCTAATGCAAATATTGACGACTAATGTTTTTAACCTAAACAGGATTTCTAGAGATGGTGATCGTGAAGATGCAGAGACAGTAACATTATAACAACCATTTTATAGTTATTTAACTACGAACAGGATTTCTAAGTGAGGCATGAGTATGGCAAAGATGCTGAGATAAACA
Source organism: Nicotiana knightiana (assembly GCA_005239525.1). Classification (NCBI taxonomy): domain Eukaryota; kingdom Viridiplantae; phylum Streptophyta; class Magnoliopsida; order Solanales; family Solanaceae; genus Nicotiana; species Nicotiana knightiana. The sequence goes on along the minus strand of ML369705.1, from coordinate 61,306 downwards.
GGCCTAAAACCTGTTCTCTAATGCATGCATGGCAAGTATCCCTAAGCGTGGTAGCTATTGCCACATATACAAAATAAATCTTATAGCATGGTTTCTACCCATAATTATACTAAGCATGCACAACCCCGCCCATTTCACTATCCAGCCCATAACCGTCTTTACAATTAATTATTACAGACCATCCTTGCACAAACTCCATAAATAAGGAAATTAAGAAGTTACACTATAGAAGGCCTAACAGTAGGCCCAAGTCCTCAGATCCAACAATTCCATATGCCATGACCTTTTGTAACCCAGGTGTGTCAGAGTTCCTAAGGATATCAGAAGACCCCAGGCAGTGCTCACAACCAAGTACCCTAGCCAGGAATGAGTAAGTGCAGTGTGGAATGCCATCCTTGTGTGTTAGAGTTCAATGGGTGCTCAAATGGTCCTCAAGGCAGTGCTCACACGAAGGGGGGCTGAACTTAGAACTAAGAGTGGTGAGATGTGCCTATAGTTTAGAAAAGAGTTGAGTTTGAAAAGTAGCTTTTGGAAATAACTGTTTTGAAAAATAGCTTCAGAGAACAACATGAGAGTTTGTTTTATGAAAACTGGTTTTGCAGAAGAAAGAAACAGGACAATCAGCAACCTAGAACATACATGGTTTAGGAAGAAAACACAAACATGGATAGGGGGACTAGGGGAAAAATAAGTCACACAGTAGAGGCAGACTTGCACACAAATAGTCCTTAGGCTAGTGCTATATGGTTTAAGCAATCACAGCCTAGTTATCACAGAATGTTCATGCCAGGAATCTAACAGCATCAGATTGAGGGGTGTCAAACAGAGTCACATATTAGGTCCAAGATTAGGATTTACATAATAACTAAGTATTAGGGGTACATGCTCATAGTGTTGGGAGTCAGGCAGATTCATGATGGAAACATATAAGGGAAAGCAGTAGACATGTTAGATTAAAGGGAAAGGGGAATCACATAGGCAAATAGACGTGAGAAACATGTTGAGTTGGATGCTATAAACTTAAACTAGAAACATACCAGTTAGGAGTAAGAATAGAACAGCAAGGTGCAGAGAAGTAGAGAAATAGGACAATGGTATGGAGAGCAATAGAGTAACAATAAGTTGTTCAGTCTTGGCTTTCAGTCGACTGAGTAGACAAAAGAACAAGAGAGAATATGCAGCAAAGCAAGTGAGATTTCAGAGCAATATGAGTTCTATTTGTGTGTGTGTTCATGTATCTATTGGTTCTGTTATGCTAAGGAGAGTAGGGTGTTTATAATTTTGAAAATGAGTAAAGAGAATAAGGTAAGGAATAATTAGTCTATCATAATTATGGAAATAACAACCAATCAGTATCAATTAAAGTTCTGAACTCCCTTTAATTAGGGATTCAAGTTCAAACGGGCCAATCAGAGTTAAATCAGGGAAAGGAATCAACTAGAGTGATCTTACCATAACGGGGGTAGTAAAAACATGGAGTGTGTAATAAAGACCAGGTTCATAATACGTAATTAAGGAAAGTACACACTGATAGCATATTCACAAAACAAAGTATGGGTTTAATTCTGAAAATTAGTCGAGGGAATCTCGACTGTAATTGAAATCACAGGGAATCAGGCATAATCAAGGAAAGTATCACACAATCAAGGGAAACAATTCAAAAATCAGTACAGAACATACAGAATCATAGGTTCGAAGAAAACTTCTCAGAGTCAATAGAGGGTATCAGGAAACCTAACCATGAATTAGAGTAAGAAACATAGAGCACATAGAGAGCCTAGAAAAAGTATACAGATTGGCTGAACATAGCAAACAAGACGGACTAAAAAACCTAAAAATTGGGGATTTTCCGTAAGAAGCTTTAAATCAAAGCGTATTAACAAAGAAAAACATAAAATAATATTAATGCAGAAGTAAAGGAAAATCGATTTTGAAAGGGTGTTTGTGAAACCCTTAGTTTTAAAATTGAAATCATTTAAAGATGAAAGTTTCCAGAGAAAAACATAGAAAGAAACTTCGGAATACTATAGATCTAAAGTAGATCTAGAATAAATCGAAATACATAGTAGGGTTTCGTGGAACCCAGAGAAGTAAGAGGAACCTCAAAGACGACACCGGCCTAAGCCGGAACAGGTTGTAACCTTACTCAACGACCAGGGAGGCCGGAAAGTGGCACGGGACCATGGGAAGTGAGTTGGACCGCTCCAGGTTCACCTGAGAGCCCCAGAGCAACACTGGACTGGTGCAAAGTGGGTGGGTAACCAAGAGGCGATGATGAGCCATGGTTTATGGTGAGAGAACCAGTCAGAGAAGATGACCGGACTCCATCGGAGAAGAGACGCCAAAGGAGGCTTCTAGAGAGAACTAGAGAGTAACAAAGAGATAGAGAGAGAGTGAGTGTTGAGAGAATGTGGGGTCGGAGGGGGGGGGGTAGTGATTAGGTTTAATTATGGTAACACTGATCCGGACCAGTGATCTCATTTGATCAATGGTTTAGATCAAGTGTGGGGTTGGGCCGGGTTATGTGTGGGTGTTGGTTGGGTTAGAGAATGGGTTTAAAACTGGTTATAATTTAAATAGAAATGGGCTAAACGTTAAATACCCAATTAAATGAGATAATTAATTAATAAAATAGTTAATTATTATGTAAAAATAAATTGAGACCAAATAAATGAAATTAAGGCGATTTACTAAGATATAAAAATTATAAATGATAACTAATTGATTTTAAAATAGTATAAATGCACATTTGTGCTATAATTGCATAAAAACTGTTGAATATAACTAAATGATGCCAATATTGGCTAATTTGTGAAATAATAAAATTCTAAGGGAATTAAATAGGATATATATAACGTGTTGAGCAAGAAAATAATTTGAAATTATATCATTTATGGATAATTATGAAATATAAAGTGTTAAGTAAACAAAAAAAATAATTTGATAAAAATACGAAAAGCTGTGAGAAAATACCAGTTACCGTAAGGAGTGATTTTGAAAGTATATATACAAGTTTGAAAATAATTTGAGCAAAAATTGGGTATGAACAGTTGCTCCTCTTTACCTGGAAAGGATGAAAGAGTTGTCGGGTAAAGATATGATGGCCAATTTTGACCGGAGGGAAATAGTATGAAAGATTTAGGCCGCACCGTGGCTTCTGAGCTGCCTACATATCCCTGGTTGTACAGGAATCAGGCCGTATGTAGTTCATGAGTCACCGGCGAAGTATACCAGTGAAGTCTCACAAGGACGGACGCAAGATGCAAGGTAAGGTGAACAAAATGGCTTACGGGGTAGTTAGGAGAGCTGGAGCGGTCCGCTCTTGCCTGGCTGCTGTTCTTAGCCGGATTTCCTGCAAACGAATAACAAGCATAGATTGTGCGTAATTTAAACATGATACAAGTTCCTATTGGACTATGAATTGTCTTTGGACGGTTGAGGATGACGTCCTTAGACCATGATGTCCTGGGCCATGAATCGCTTGATGCGGGATTCGCAGGCTATGAAATGATGTTCTCGGGCCATGAGGATGGTGCCTCCGAACTATGATTCCTTTGAATAATGATATGCAGAGTGATTAAAAGGGATTAGCGGGCCATGGAATGATGTTCTCGGGCCAAGAAGATGGTGCCTCTGAAAGATGACGCCTTTGGATAGGTTGGCGATATTTCAGCCCATGAGAAGTGCAATAGTATGATGCTGACAAGATAGAGCTTAGTCTTGTGAATTAAGAGGGCAAGAGCTTAGCCCAGAAAGAAACAAAGTAGATAATGATAGAGACGATGGTTGCTTTAAAAGGTAAATGAGAGGCAGCGTTTAGCCCCCGGAAGGAGGAATGGTAGCCTTATGCAGGAAATAAAAATGCAGATGGAGACAGAGCTTAGTATCGGAAGGCAGAATGGTAGCCTTATGCAATGCGAAAAATAAAAAATGCAGATGGAGACAATGCTTAGTCTCGGAAGGCAGAATGGTGGCCTTATGCAATACGTGAAATAAGAAATGCAGATGGAGACCGTGCTTAGTCTCGGAAGGCAGAATGGTAGCGTTATGCAATGCGAGAAATAAAAATGCAGATAGAGACAGTGCTTAGTCTCGGAAAGCAGAATGATAGCCTTATGCAATGCGAGAGATAAAGATGCAGATGAAGACAGAGCTTAGTCTCGGAAGGAAGAATGGTAGCCTTATGCAATGCGGGAAATAAAAATGCAGATGGAGATAATGCTCAGTCTCGGAAGGCAGAATGGTAGCCTTATGCAAGATTTATGGAAGGACAACAGAAATTCTTAGCTGGCGTTAATTGCGGTAGAGCATTCTGATAATGAAGCATTGTTTGTGCTAATAATAAATGTTGGCATGTGCGATGAGTTTGAGGAACAATGTCTGTCCTTTGAGCGGATAATATGTTTTGGGGATTCTGTAATTTGTGCCTGCACCCAAAGAAAGATCGTGAGTTTTGTAAAGGGGAAGGTTAATTCGCATTCCCGCTGGCTCTTCTTGGCTCGTCTACTTGATCACGATACTGTTCGCATCATTGGGGTAGCGCTCGCTAAACAAGCTGTTTCGATAAATATGCATGATTTTGTAAAAGTATAATATATAATCTAAAATATTTTTAGATGAACCGATGACATGACACGGTTCGAGACATTGCAACCTATCCTAATGTGGAATTTTGAGGGCCTCCCTCAAAATTCTGCCCCAGTTTGCTGGGTGGACGCCTCTAACTGCTGCTCGTGCCGGCTGGCTGAACTTGCTTCGGAATTTTGAGGGTCCTCAAAATTTTGCCCCAGTTGGCTGGGTGAATGCTTCTAGCCTGCTGCTTGATTCGGAATTTTGAGGGTCCTCCTCAAAATTCTACCCCAGTTTCCAATTATTGGGGAAAAATAGATTTTTATTAAATTGTGACCGAACCGATAGGGCTGCCTACGTATCCCCGCTTAAACGGGAATCAGGTCAGGTGTAGTTCAAATTACATCACTGAGAAAGCATAAAGATTACACACAGTAGCGCTTGACTGCATCTGAATTGATTGGTTTTGGCCAAACTTCTCCATCCATTTCTGCAAGTATGAGTGCTCCTCCTGTCAGCACTCTGTGAACCATGTACATGCCTTTTCAGTTGGGAGAGAACTACCCCTTGGCTTCATCTTGATGTGGAAATATTTTCTTTAACACCAGCTACCCTGGTGTGAATCGTCTTGGATTGACTTTCTTGTTTAAGGCCCTGGCCATTCTGTTTTGATATAGTTGACCATGACAAACTGCATTTATTCTTTTCCCATCTATGAGGGCTAGTTGCTCATAACGTCTTCTTACCCATTCTGCGTCGCTGAGCTCATCTTCTTGTATAATTCTTATAGATGGAATCTCAACTTCGGCAGGAATAACAGCCTCAATACCATAAACTAGCATATAGGGAGTTTCCCCTGTTGAGGTGCGAACTGTGGTGCGATATCCCAATAAGGCAAATGATAACTTCTCGTGCCACTACTTGTGCCTTTCTATCATCTTTCTTAGTATCTTCTTGATGTTTTCTGAATCTCCTAGGTTGGTAACTTCGGTCTCATCCAGGTTGGACTTAGGTTTGTTCTCAAAGTTCTCAACTTATTTGACAATCTCGTCAGGTATGTCGTCTTCATCTGAATCAATGTCCATTTGCTGCGTTGTTTCATTGCATGTCATAGTCATCGGTTCATCAAGACAAGTTATAGTAATGTTGTATAAATAAAGTAATGAGGGAAAACAATAGAAATAAATATCAGATTTCGTAAGAGAAATTTAGAGGATTCTTTGATAGATTGAATAACTGCTTCGAACATTGAAGATCTTTATTGCAGAAATTAAAAACAGATGTAGGAAAATCATTTAGTGAATAAAACAGTAAATAATGCTTATTTTATTCTTGCTACCCCGAGGCTCGTCGGGCTTTGGTTGTCTTGATAGACCAGTTCTTGAGATATGCCCCTTGATCACAGTCTATATGGAAGGGCCTTCCTCCCCCTCCCCCTCGAGGATAACACATCAATCTATATCATCATTCTGTAGAAACAAGCTCCTCATTGCTGCAAGTGCTTCTTCTTCATTTTCTGAATGCAAAACACATCTGGTGCGTTCTCTATGTTGAATCTAAATCTGTCCATGAAATCAGACGCCATGCTGACCTAATTTGACCATTTCTTGGGGTCTTGGCTGATGTACCAAGACAGTGCATCTCCCTTCAAACTCCTCATGAACAGCTTCATGCAGATTCTTTCATCATTTCCCACGCCGACCAATTTGTTGCAATAGGTCCTCAGATGGACTCTCGGATCACCAGTACCATCAAACATTTCAAACTTTGGAGGTTATACCCCTCGGGCAGTTCGACATCAGGTTGGATACAAAGGTATTAATAGTTCAACCCTTCGATCCCTTTGGTCCCTTCAACACCCTAAACTCGGCTGGTTAGTTTCTTAAGCTCTTCGCCCAGGTTCTTGATAAGTAAATCCTTTTCTTGGAGTGGAATGGGTCATGGTTTCCACATAGATGAGATTGTTATAGGCATGAAAATGGTATTTTGTGGGGTTTTGAGGTTCTGGGATGAGCAGTGGGGTGTTATTTAAAGTGTGGCAAGCATTGTACTGCGTCAGGAGGTTTTGGCTCTATGGGGGAGTGGTGTGATGGTTTTGTTGTCTTGGGATATTTTGTGGAGGTGTGGGGTTTTGAGCATTTGGAAGGTTGACGTCAGGGACACTGAGGGAAAATGATAAGCTGGACAGATTCCGGACTTGATCTAGTTCTTCCTGCAACTTCAACAAGTTTTGTTCAAGTGGCGACATGTTCTCATGCAGGACCTGAATACCTCGGCCATCAGTGGCCTATACCTTTTCAATCACATTCTCCTTTCGGATGCCGCTGACTCTTCCATCTTACTTTTGCCTTTGTTTTTGTCCTTAGGAGGACTAGGGGGAGGAGTAGGTGGAGGGCCCTTGGATCTAGTGCGATAGGCTGATGATGCCAGAATGTACCAACTAACCTTTGGGGAGGGGAGTAAGAAAAATAGAAACAAAAGGTAACCAAGTCAGTGAGGATTATGAAAAGAGTATTGAAGTATTTAAACACATAATGCAAAAATGAAAGTGTGCCCTAAGTTGGGGGACCTCTTTGCGCCTGAGGTAGGCCTAGCGACAAATTGATTTGGAGAACTTAAGATGCTAAATGCCTCATTTTACTGATAAGAAAAAAATAGACGAATCCTAAAACGACAGACGAAAAATAGAATTCACTAATGGCCATTTGCCTTATTACATTGTTGGAAAAATAAAGACATCCCTATCTACTTGGTCCCAGAAGGACCTTCCCCAGATTCGACATTCCTGCTTTCTTCTAACAGCTTTCCCAGCTCGCGAAGTCCCAGCAACAGATAAGTTCTGGATAAATATCCCCCTGCAACTCCTTCATCCTTTTGACAATCTTCAACCCTTTTGATGAACTTTTCTTCTAAATCGATTATACCTCATTCCAGATATCCCAGCCTTTTGTTGGCGCTAATAGACATGTCCTTCCATTCCTCGATCAGTCTTTTGTTGGACTTATGTATCTTATGGTGATCATCCTCATTCCCCCGAATCCTTTTATGCAACTGGTTGAACTTGACTTGTGCTTCAGCCCTTTCATCTACAACCCTGTAACCTCGGACGTACTCTGGCTTGCTCTGAACACCCAAATATTCTTCTAACAGACCCAGATAGAAATGGGTATAACCGGCGTGATGCATGTCCGGCTCGATGGTGTCTTTCTCGAGTATAACCTTGCAGTGCCATAGGTGCTGAGCTTGGCACCTGTGAGGACTGTCATTGTTTTGAAAGTCGGCTCAGAGATGGCTCATCTTCTCGACCCTAGGGATGACTTGTTTCCTTCCTGTTTGCCTCATAACTCGAAGATGGATGTAAGGGTAGGTCCCCCATAGACCAATCAATACCAGAAATGATGCGTCTCGGGATCGAATGATGAACTCATCCGTTGGAAACCATTCAAACATCCATTGGACCCGTTCTTCAGTCAGGTTATCAAAGATCTTGAACCATGCTTCGGCGTCCTCAGGTTGAGCGAACATGTCAGGGATGTAGTTCATTCTCTTTGTGTGATGGAAAGCGATGTGGTCATCCCACATTCGGCGGTGGATGTCCTGTCAATATTCCCCTTTTTGGAGATGTTATACAAGCCAGAGTTTGAGTAACAGATTGCAAACTTCGAAATGTTTTGCTACTTGTTGACATTTTCTAAAGCCCGGTACATATCTGCAATGATCATGGGCACAATGCTGAAATATTTCCCATTTAACCCTTCCATTACGGTCTTAGTTACCATGGCTAACCTGGTATGGATCCTTTATTTCTTCATCGGGAACACGATCAATCCCAAAAAGCAGACCATAAACACGAACACTCGGCGATGGATGTGTCCCAAAGAGGTGATAGCAAACTCATCATGCTAGGTACGGTATGATTTGCTGTAGCCATACCGTTCGTAGAGGTAATCAAAAGGAATGTACGAATCCTCCAGACATACCAACTCTACGTCCTTTTTCAGACCCATCATTTTGAGGAAACTTCTGCCTGTGCGGTTCTCAGGCATCAACAAACCCGTTGTTTCCCATACTAGGTTAGACAACCCTAATATATATTCTATCAACGGTGCCATTTCGATGCTCCCAAAGCGGAACACAGACCTTTCGCGATCCCAGAATAGCGTAGTAGCCTCTACTATCATTTTGTTAGGATGAATTTCCAGAAGTGATGGTAGATTACCCAAATGTTTCCTGACGATAGCTTTGTCGCTAAGGTGTAAATCCTCCCACCAACTCAGCAATTTTGGGTGAATGTTGGAGACCATGCCGAATCTGGGGACTTTGTGCCTCATCTTTATTCTGCAAAACAAATAGGTTAGGCCCTTACCCCCCACCAGACTCGACTATTTAACGTCAATAATTAGCAAGAAATATTTAGTTCTCCAAATAAATGCATAGAACGTGAGGGCGTCCGTTTGGGTTCAGGGAAACCCAGTGGACTTTTTGATAAGGCTATCTTAAAAGCTATCGTGCGGACAACACTTTAGCTTTGACTAGGTTTGACCATGATGCATGCAACAGTTCGACAGAGTAAGGTTTCTATGTGGTTTTATACTGGTACTTTGAGCTGACAACTCAAAGGGAAAAAGCACGAAACCGTTGACTGCACCACTGATCGACTAGTTTTACCGCTAATAAGCCTTTTCGAATTTAGGGGGTGATAATACAGGAAGGGCGCAACTACTCATCAAGCAGTGCTATAGCATTTTGTTTGGAACGAGTGGAGTATGAATGTTGAGCATGATTTATGCAATAAGTATTTAAAATAAGTTGTCACATATTTGCACGTTAAATAAAGCGGAAAAAAACACTAATAATGATTTAAATCAGTTACAAAAAGGAAACAAAGAGACATGTCAGTTACGTTTTGAAAAAATAAATACTCGAAGTAAACAATTAATCGCATGCAAAGGGGATAGGAAAGGGCGCAAGTATTTAAAATAAAGGCATAAATTCATGAAACAATTTGAAATGATAAGAGCCTATAATACCCAGCAGAGTCGCCATGCTGTCGCGCCCCCTTTTCTTTCCTCACGGATATCGGGTTCAGGACATTTTTGGGACAAACTCCTTTGGAAGGAAGAAGTTAAAGGAAGAGTTGCCACCTAACAATTTATGGTGCATTAGGGCACCTTGAATAGTTAACTCATGAACTAGTTTGCATTACCAGAGATTGAGTAAGGGCTTGAAGTTATCCCAAGGGGAAGGTGTTAGGCACCCCTCAGGATCCACAACTGTGGGTCCCGGCCAAATGGTTTCGTGAATTCAGACAATAAGCAAATAACAAGCAAGGCTCACATAAGAGGGGATTTCAAACAAGTATTGGAGTTTTATTGAAAGTTTAAAAGAAATTAGAAGTAAACATTTGAGAAAATATCCTAGGTTTAAAGTAATACGGATCACATCAATGCAATACCCGGTAATCACTCCTCGAAGAGGGGCTACACGTGGTATTAGTGCACCGGTCATCATATCCATATTCTACCCTTCCCACCCCATGAAGGTAATTAAAGCGTATGTTGGTCACGAATTCTATTGCGTGATATTACCCGTCCCATCTTATCAGTCCTGGAGGAAGTTAGGACTACTATCCTAAAGGGTAGGTGCTAGGCATAACCCCTAAGTTTAAAGGACAAATTCTAAGCAACAAATAGAACATTTAGGACTGCAAGTATAGGGGACACACAAGAGCAAATATGAGGCTCATGAATCCCTCCATAAATTAATACACATAACTAGCACGACTCAAACACAAAGAGGTCTTTGAATTTCACAACCTAAGGAAGGATGTCTAAGTGAGAATACATTAATGGGGCAGTCTGATTACTGAGTTTCAGAAGAGACCTTTTAACAGTTCTAGACTATGAATTCTGATCTGTAATTAGCCAACCAATACAAAGAGACAGTTTTCCCAGTTTTAATAGACTTAATGCCTAAGGCTTGCCTAGGCGGGTTTAACAAACTCCAGTTATCATGTTTAGACTTAATCGAGGTAAAGGAGTGAGTATTTAAACTAATGCGAATGCATTGTCCTACAAAGCAGGATATCTAAATGCATACATGGTGTAGAATGATGCAAACCTACGCATGCTTTTCTAAATGGACAAACGTTTTCAGAAATCAGAATCTATTATTATTTTAGGGGAGAATTTATTTATTAACACACCTTTTTGACTCGAAATAGGAAATACAGAAGCGTAGTTAAGTTGTTGAACCTAGCACATGATTTCTAATGCAAATATTGACGACTAATATTTTTAACCTAAACAGGATTTCCAAAGATGGTGATCGTGAAGATGCAGAGACAGTAACATTATAACAACCATTTTATAGTTATTTAACTACGAACAGGATTTCTAAGTGAGGCATGAGTATGGCAAAGATGCTGAGATAAACATGCCTAAAACCTGTTCTCTAATGCATGCATGGCAAGTATCCCTAAGCATGGTAGATATTGCCACATATACAAAATAAATCTTATAGCATGGTTTCTACCCATAATTATACTAAGCATGCACAGCCCCGCCCATTTCACTATCCAGCCCATAACCGTCTTTACAATTAATTATTACAGACCATCCTTGCACAAACTCGATAAATAAGGAAATTAAGAAGTTACACTATAGAAGGCCTAACAGTAGGCCCAAGTCCTCAGATCCAACAATGCCATATGCCATGACCTTTTGTAACCCAGGTGTGTCAAAGTTCAATGGGTATTCAAATGGTTCACAAGGCAGTGCTCACACGAAGGGGGGCTGAACTTAGAGGTAAGAGTAGTGAGATGTGCCTATAGTTTAGAAAAGAGTTGAGTTTGAAAAGTAGCTTTTGGAAATAACTGTTTTGAAAAATAGCTTCAGAGAACAACATGAGAGTTTGTTTTATGAAAACTGGTTTTGCAGAAGAAAGAAACAGGACAATCAGCAACCCAGAACATATATGGTTTAGGAAGCAAACACAAATTGGGATAGGGGGACTGGGGGACAAATAAGTCACACAGTAGAGGCAGACTTGCACACAAATAGTCCTTAGGCTAGTGCTATATGGTTTAAACAATCACAACCTAGTTATCACAGAATGTTCATGCCAGGAATCTAACAACATCAGATTGAGGGGTGTCAAACAGAGTCACATATTAGGTCCAAGATTAGATTTACATAATAATTAAGTATTAGGGGGTACATGCTCATAGTGTTGGGAGTCAGGCAGATTCATGATGGAAACATATAAGGGAAAGCAGTAGGCATGTTAGATTAAAGGGAAAGGGGAATCACATAGGCAAATAGACGTGAGAAACATGTTGAGTTGGATGCTATAAACTTAAACTAGAAACATACCAGTTAGGATTAAGAATAGAACAACAAGGTGCTGAGAAGTAGAGAAATAGGACAGTGGTATGCAGAGCAATAGAGCAACAATAAGTTGTTCAGTCTTGGCTTTCAGCCGACTGAGTAGCCAAAAGAACAAGAGAGAATATGCAACAAAGCAAGTTAGAGTTCAGAGCAATATGAGTGCTATTTGTGTGTGTGCTCGTGTATCTATTGGTTCTGTAATGCTAAAGAGAGTAGGGTGTTTATAATTCTGAAAACGAGTAAAGAGAATAAGGTAAGGAATAATTAGTCTATCATAATTATGGAAATAACAACCAATCAGTGTTAATTAAAGGTCTGGACTCCCTTTAATTAAGGAGTCAAGTTCAAACGGGCCAATCAGAGTTAAATCAGGGAAAGGAATCAACTAGAGTGATCTTACCATAACGGAGGTAGTAAAAGAATGGAGTGTGCAATAAAGACCAGGTTCATAATACGTAATTAAGGAAAGTACACACTGATAGCATTTTCACAAAACAAAGTATGGGTTTAATTCTTAAAATTAGTCGAGGGAATATCGACTGTAATTGAAATCACAGGGAATCAGGCATAATCAAGGAAAGTATCACACAATCAAGGGAAACAATTCAAAAAATCAGTACAGAACATACAGAATCATAGGTTTGAAGAAAACATCACAGAGCCAGTAGAGGGTATCAGGAACCCTAATCATGAATTAGAGTAAGAAACATAGAGCACATAGAGAGCCTAGAATAAGTATACAGTTGGCTAAACATAGCAAACAAGACGGACTAAAAAACCTAAAAATTGGGGATTTTCCATAAGAAGCTTTGAATCAAAGCGTATTAACAAAGAAAAACATAGAATAACATTAAAGCAGAAGTAAAGGAAAATCGATTTTGAAAGGGGTTTGTGAAACCCTTAGTTTTAAAATTGAAAGATCGTTTAAAGATGAAAGTTTCCATAGAAAAACATAGAAAGAAACTTCGGAATACTATAGATCTAAAGTAGATCTAGAATAAATCGAAAGACATAGGGTTAGGGTTTCGTGGAGCCCATAGAAGTAAGAGGAACCTCAAAGATGGCACCGGCCTAAGCCGGAAAAGGTTGTAAACTTACTCAAACAACCAGGGAGGCTAGAAAGTGGCACGGGACCATGGGAAGTGAGTTGGAACGCTCCAGGTTCGCCTGAGATCCCCAGAGCATCACTGGACTAGTGCAAAGTGGGTGGATAACAAAGAGGCGATGAGGATTCATGGTTTCTGGTGAGAGAACCAGTCGGAGAAGATGACCGGACTCCATCGGAGAAGAGAAGCCAAAGGAGGCTTCTAGAGAGAACTAGAGAGTAACAGAGAGATATAGAGAGAGTGAAAGTTTAGAGAATGAGGGGTCGGAGGGGGGTAGTGATTAGGTTTAGTTATGGTAACACTGATCTGGACCGTTGATCTCGTTTGATAAACGGTTTAGATCAAGTGTGGGGTTGGGCCGGGTTATTTGTGGGTTTGGGTTGGTTTAGAGAATGGGTTTAAAACTAGTTATAATTTAAATAGAAATGGGTTAAACGTTAAATACCCAATTAAATAAGATAATTAATTAATAAAATAGTTAATAATTGTGTAAAAATAAATTGAGACCAAATAAATGAAACTAAGGCGATTGACTAAGATATAAAAATCATAAATGATCATTCATTGATTTTAAAATAGTATAAATGCACATTTGTGCTATAATTGCAAAAAAAACTGCTGAAATTAACTAAATGATGCCATATTGGCTAATCTGTGAAATAATAAAATTCTAAGGGAATTAAATAGGATATGAATAACGTGTTGAGCAAGAAAATGATTTGAAATTGTATCATTTATGAATAATTATGAAATATAAAGTGTTAAATAAACAGTAAAAATAATTTGATAAAAATACAAAAAACTGTGAGAAAATACCAGTTACCGTAAGGAGTGATTTTGAAAGTATATATACAAGTTTGAAAATAATTTGTGGAAAAATTGGGTATCAACACCTAGTTCTTCAACTAGTGAGATGGGGCTTATTGAGAACATGTTCAAGCAAATGATGGAAAGGAATGTTGATTCGGATGCCCAAATTGCCTCACACAACACATCGATCCGCAACTTAGAAGTTAAAATGGGGAAAATCTCTCAAGCTCTAAATTATCTTCCTAAGTGGGCACTACCAAGTGACATTGTGGTAAACCCAAAAGGTGGAAACAACACGGGGCATGCCATGGCCATTACTACCAGAAGTGGAAGAGGTGGGAATGCAACCACCTCAAGTCAAGAGCAATTTGTGGATGATGAGAAAGTGGTACAAGAAGAAGAGGTCCCGAACAATGTGGTTCAATCAAATGATGAAGTTCGGATTGATATTCATGATAGTGTGGAAGAGACTCAAGATGAGGTAAACCCGTCTAGGGATCCTATTATTGCCATACCAGAACCAATAGTGCAAAAGGCTAAGGCACCATTGCCTAAGCCTCCACGTCCATATCTCAAAGACTTACCAAAAGTAATGGCTAGAATCAATTCAAAAAGTTCATTCAAATGATGAAGATTCTTTAATTAGTGTGCCAATAGTTGAAGCTTTGGAACAAATGCCCGGTTATGCAAAGTTTATCAAGGGTCTTGTGACAAATAAGCGGTCAATGAATTTTGAAACAATCAAAGTCACTCATCAAGTGAGTGCAATTGTGCATTCAATGGCTCCTAAGTTGGAAGATCCCGGTGCTTTCACGATTTCTTGTACAAATAGCAGTACTGAGTTTGCTAAAGCTCTATCTTGGGGAAAGTATCAATTTGATGGCTTATTCAGTTTCCAAGACCTTGGGAATTAGGCAACCAAGACCACATCTATGAGATTACAAATGTCCGATCGTACTATGAAAAGAACTTTGGGAGTGATTGAAGATGTCTTGGTTCATGTTGATAATTTATTCTTCCGGCAAATTTTGTTCATTCTATATTATGAAGTTGATTATGAGGTGCCGATTATTCTTGGAAGACCTTTCCTTGCTACGGGGAAGGCTCTTTGGGATGTTAAAGCTGTAGAACTCACCTTTCGGGTAGGTGATGGAAAGTGGTATTCCATGTGTGTAAGTCCATTCGGCAACCAAATAGCAACGAAGTGTGTTCTTTTGTGGACTTGGTGACCGATGTTATTGTTGATAATACCAGTGCCATGATCAATGTTGGTGATATATTGGAGTCCGTCTTGCTCAAATTTGATGATGACGAGATGGATGGCTTCATGGAATGTGTGAACTCTTTGCAAGGAATGGGGTTGTACAATTATGCACCCGGAAACTATCTTTGGATCTTGAAAATAAGACTACTCCTCCTACAAAGCCTTAAATCGAAGAGCCTCCGACCTTGGCGTTGAAGCCATTGCCTCCATATCTTCGGTATGAATTTCTTGGCCCTTTGTTCTATTTTACCGGTTATTCTTTACTCTTTTTTGACTAACGTGCATGTAGATTCTACATTGGCGGCGCTACATAAGAGGAAGAAAGCTATTGGGTGGACATTGGTGGATATTCGGGGAATAAGGCCCCGTATTTTGCATTAACAAGATCATCTTGGAGGAAGGCGCCAAGCCATATATTGAACATCAAAGGAGACTCAATGAGGCTATCCAATAATTTGTCAAAAAGGAGATTATCAAGTGGTTGGATGCCGGGGTTGTCTACCCCATTTCCGATAGTTTGTTGACTTCTCCGGTTCAATGTGTCCCGAAGATGGGGGACATGAAAGTGTCCACCAATTACAAGAATGAGTTGATTCCTACAAGAACGGTGACTAGTTGGAGAGTGTGTATGGACTATCGCAAGCTCAACAAAGTCACAAGGAAGGATCATTTTCCACTTCCCTTCCTAGACCAAATGCTTGATAGGTTGGTCGGCCATGCTTTCTACTGCTTTCTTTATGGGTATTCGGGCTACAACCAAATCCTTATTTCTCAATAGGATCAAGAGAAAACAAACTTTACATGTCCCTATGGTACTTTCTCCTTCAAGCGGATGACATTTGGTTTGTGTAATGCACCGACGACTTTTCAAAGGTGTATGATAGCTATATTCACGGACATGGTGGAGGACTACCTTGAAGTTTTAATGGATTAATTCTCGGTGGTTGAAGATATTTTGATGATTGTCTTGCAAATTTAGATAAAGTGTTGGCAAGATGTGAAGAAACGAATTTGGTGCTCAATTGGGAGAAGTGTCATTTCTTGGTCGAGGAAGGCATTGTCCTTGGCCACAAAATATCAAAGAATGGAATTGAAGTTGACAAGGCAAATATTGAGGTGATTTCTAAACTTCCACCTCCAGCGTCAGTGAAGGGTGTGCAAAGTTTGTTATGCCACGTGGGGTTTTATTGGCGTTCCATCAAAGATTTCTCTAAGGTGGTGAACCCGTTATGCAAGCTTCTCGAGAAAGATTCTAAGTTTAACTTCAATGATGATTTCATCAAAGCCTTTGAATTGTTAAAGTTCAATTTGACAATCACTCCCATAATCACCGCTCTGAATTGGAGTGTCCCTTTTGAACTCATGTGTGATGCCAGTGACGTAGTTGTTGGGGCTGTTTTGGGGCAACACATCAATAAGATTTTTATCCGGTCTACTATGCTAGTAATACGATGAATGGTGCTCAAGTAGACTGTAACATTACAGAGAAAGAGCTCCTTGCCATTGTGTTTGCAATTGAGAAGTTTCGCCCCTACTTGATGGGTGCGAAAGTTATTGTCCACACGGATCATGTGACATTTCATTATCTTATGATCAAGAAAGATCCCAAAGCTCGGTTGATGAGATAGGTTCTTTTGTTGCAAGAGTTTGATATTGACATCCAAGATAGAAAAGGGAGTGAAAATCAAGTGGCATATCACTTGTATCTTTTGGAGGAGGAGGGGAGGCCGCATGATGGCCTTGAAATCAATGACTCTTTCTCCGATGAGAAACTATTGGATATTTCAATGAAGGAGGTGCCATGGTTCACGGATCCAGCAAATTTCCTTGTGTATGGAATCATCCCGGATGAGTTCTCGTCAAACCAAAGGAAGAAGCTCAAACGAGATTGTCAAAGTTATTATTGGGATGAACTGTACCTTTTCTGGATTTGTACTGACAGGTGATTATAAGATGTGTACCAGAAGAAGAGCAAGGTGAAATTCTTGGGGCTTGTCATTCTTCGCCATATGCTGGTCACCATGGTGCAGCAAGAACATCGGCCAAAGTGCTAAGTTGCAGTTTCTGTTGGCTCACTCTTTACAAGGACGCAAGTGATTTAGTGAAAAGATGTGATGAATGTCAAAGGGCCGGTGGAATCTCAAAGAAAAATGAAATGCCCCTCACCACTATATTGGAAATTGATATTTTCGATGTGTGGAGTATTGACTTCTAGGTTTTTTTGTGAGTTCTTGTGGAAACACCTACATCTTGGTCGCGGTGGATTATGTGTCCAGATGGGCGGAAGTCATTGCTCTATCCAACAATGAAGTGAGAAATATGGTTGTGTTCTTGAAGAAGAATATTTTCACAAGATTTGGTACTCCGCGGGCTATTATAAGCGATGAGGGTCACATTTTTGCAAAAAGTCTTTCAACACTTTACTTAGAAAGTATGGTGTTACTCATAAAGTCACGACTCCCTGCCATCCACAATCTAACGGTCAAGTGGAAGTCTCCAACCGGGAGATAAATATTATTTGGTCCAAAACAATGAATGCTAACTGGACGGATTGGTCTAAGAAGCTTGATGAATTATGGGCTTATCGTACGACTTACAAAACACCTATCGAAATATCTCCATACTGGTCAGTGTTTGAAAAAGCTTGTCATCTCCCGATGGAATTAGAGCACAAGGCCATGTGGCATCTAAAGAAGTTGCATCTTGATGGGATGTAGCCGCTAACTTAAGGGTTGCACATTTGAATGAATTGGATGAGTTCTGTTACCTTGCTTATGCAAGTTCTTCCTTGTAAAAAGAAAAGATGAAATATCTTCATGACAAATAAATTTGGAATAAAGAGTTCAAGGGGGGCGATCTTGTATTGTTTTCCAACTCAATATTGAGGATGTTTCCCGGAAAGCCACAGTCTAAATGGAGTGGTCCCTTTGAAATTGTGGGTGTGATGCCTTTTGGTGCATTGGAATTGAAGAAAAAAAGCAATAAGGTATTTCGAGTCAATGGTCACCGGGTGAAACACTATTTGGGAAATTTTAGAGATGGCCACGTCGTGGCAGTCATTCATTTCAATTGATGGTATTCTACGTCGTTCCGTGACGTTAAATCAGGTGCTTCTTGGAAGATAACCCATGTTTGTTTTCTTGAGGCCAAAGAAGCCTTTCTCATGGTAATCACTTATGGATGCAAGCAACCCGAAAAGAAAAGGTCAGCCGTCTACCACCACAAGTCAGTCTGATAAGTCAACTATGATAGTTGCGGAGGGAGTTGATGTCCCATATACTTCGTCCGAGCCTTCATGTAGTGCCGCAGTTATTTATCCACCATCATCCACAGCCCCTTCTGCAGATCCTGCCACAATCTCCACTTTGGCTTTGAAGCTGTTGCCCATGCCTACTTCTCAACTTTCTGCGCTGCGTGTCTCCCAAACATTGGTGAGCCTCAACAACTGGATGAAGACAACAACTGCAAAGTTGTCTGACTTATCCAGTGTTATTGCAGCACAGTCTACTATTCATGCACCTCAGTTTCCCCTGACACTGGAGGAGACATTGATGAAGATCCTAGAGAACTAGAACACCATCATGGCTACCCTGGTACAACACGGGTTAGTGATCGAAGAGCTGTGCAAAGAAGTAAAGAAGATGAGAAAGTCCCAAGCCAGCAAGAAGTCAGTGGACAAGTTCCGGAGACAGGTGACCAAGCTTGCTGCAGACGAAGATATCCCTTTTGACATGTTGATCGACCTACACCTTTCAGACCCAGATCCTGCAGCACCAGTGGCACCAGCTGGCCAGTCTGATGAGCAAAACTCTGCTGTCGACACTGTCGAGGCAGTACGTCAGATGTTCACCGACCCACTCACACCCAGAGCTGAGGATGATGAGATCCAGTTGGATGAGATTGAGGGCAGTGACATTGGTGGGGACACAGAGATGTCCAAGGAGCCATAGGGAGTTTTCATCACTCTTTCCCCTCTTTTACTCTTATTTTGTTAAGCATTAGGGACAATGTTTATTTTTATTCAGGGGGTCGAGCTTATTTTGATGATATTTGGTACATTCCAAGACATTTGGCCTATCATAAGTTGATATTATTTTCTTTCTCTTTCTTATTTTGTATTTATATTCTCTCTTTTTCTCTCATTATGTATATTCAGTAACTTTTGCTTATTAGCTTCTTTATTTTTGTTCCATTATTAGTTCTTGGTTGAATTAGTAGCTTCTTTGTTTGTTTTAGTAGCTTCTTTTTATGTTTTAGTAGATAATAAACCTTTGGTTTTCTTAATGCCACAGTTTTTTTCAAAGGTAGTTGTTGCGTGAATTGGGTGACTCGTCCCAGCGATGGATGGCGTGACAACCTTCTTAATGGAATGAGTCCGTTTTTGGTATTTAGGTAACAATAGTAGTAGTTTTAAATAAAAAGACCTAATTAAGTCATGCTCGAAGAGTCAAACATGCTTCAATTAGTACCAACACACTTAACTGAGTGCTTATGGTTAGAAACAATATTTTTTTAAAGAAATAACTCTAGTTAGTGACTTTGTGACTCTTGTTTTGACTTTGGCAACCATCGAGTAGTTTAATTGAACCATAGTGATTTTCAATAATGAATGTGGTCGTTGTGGACCCTCGACTCTATGTCCAAGTACCCGTGCGAAAGGTCTAGAACTTGCCCCGAATGTGTTTTTAGACGGAATCCTAAGTTTTACTTGGCTTGAGAAGTGATTGTAGGCTTTCCTTGGCCCGTTTGAGTTCTTTATTGCCTACCAATTTGTTATCCCTAGTCAACCCCTTTGAGCCTCGAGCCTTTCTCATTTGACAACCATGTTACAAGTCTTTACCCGTTTGATCGTTGATGCGTGGCTAGAATTCATGATTTTTAGCATCATATACCGTGCATTTTAGGTGTTTTAATGATAAAAATACACGTCATGTGTGCTTAATGGAGTTTATTTAATGTGCAGGTGAGTTGAAAATGGAATCCGAGCTAACTGAGAGCATAAACGTCGGAAAATATGGCCAAGAGTCGAAAAGGAAGAATCTGGGACAGGCCTGGCGTTACCCAGGCGTTAGAGCCAAAACGCCTGGGGATGCCTGGCGTTACCCAGGCGTTAGAGCCAAAACGCCTGGGGATGCCTGGCGTTACCCAGGCGTTAGAGCCATAACGCCTGGGTTGGCCTGGCGTTACCCAGGCGTTAGAGCCATAACGCCTGGGTTGGCCTGGCGTTACCCAGGCGTTAGAGCCATAACGCCTGGGTAGGCCTGGCGTTACCCAGGCGTTAGAGCCATAACGCCTGGGTACCTATTTCGCAAGATTCCGAGTTTTAATGATCTTAAGAGTTTCCAAGCCAAAGAGGGAGTCTTTTAGACGGGTAGGGTTAATTTCAACCGTATAAATAGACCCAGAAACATATCATAAAGGGGGAGACGACTTTTGGGAGGCAAATACACAGACGGATTCATTGAAGTAGCGAGGATCATCAGTTTTCTTCAGTTTTTATTCAAGTATTTGCAGTTCATGCACATTTATGCATTTGTTTAATCAAAGCATGAGTGGCTAAACACCCGTTGTTCTGGGGTTGTGGTTTAGCCATGAATATTGTTATTCGACTTTAATTTGACTTTGAATATAGTTTGCTCAACACATGGTTGTTTCTTCAATTCTATATTTAATTGCTTAATTGATTGGCCATTGATTAGGTTCTATGTACTATCTATGTTATGCTTGGGAAAGCCATATATAGATTAGAGAAGAATTGAAGAGAGCATGATCTTAACCCTAAGAAGGGAGCAGATTTGTGGTTAAGATAGGAATATACTTAATCACCGTGCTTAATTTAACATCGTAATCTTAATGCATTCTGATAGATTAATTCCATAGGAATATAGGGATTAATCTATTGAGAATAGGTGAGGAGTGCTTCGGAAGAAGGCTTCGAGAATATTTATCGATTAATTAGCAACCATGAGTGAACTATATGAAAGGAAAAATTAATTAGAATGCAATATGATTGGTGAATAGACCATAACCCTGGAATATTTATCTCTACTGAATACATTACAATAGTTCTTGTACTTGATAGTTAGTTACTTCATAGAATTTTAGCATAAAGTAATACATCATTGATCTTATATTGGCTTGGGTAAAGAATAATTGGAGTAAATTAGTCAGTAGTTTATACAAGTCTCTTGGGTACGATATCTGGACTTAATCTTATATTACTTGTCGACCACGTACACTTGCGTGTGCATTGGGATTTCGACCAACAATCGTGACCCTCTCTTGGTACCTGAGATTTTCTTAACACTCTTGTGAAACAAATGGCTAAAAATGTAAGTTTGGGGGAGAGAAGGGAACTTGAAAAAGGTATCAAGGCACAAAAAGAGAAAACAAATGACGAGAAGGAAAGGCAAGAAAAGGACAAAAAGAAAAATGTAGGAAAGTGAATAAGTGGAAGAGTTGAAGGGATTCAAAGGGAGGTAATGATCCCCAACATGGAAAAATCAAATAGGGAGAAATTGAATGTATGATCAAGAAAGAGTGATGTTAAGTCTCTCTAGTTCCCCAAGGAAAAGAAAGTGCCTCAAAGAATTGGCAAAGTGTGAGCCGAGAAATGAAAAATGGAGTACTTAAGGAAAAGGTGTAACCACTCACCCATATTGTATCCAATCCTAATCCGAAAGCCTTCATTACATCCCGAAAGAAGTCCTATTTGATTTCAAGCCGAGTGGGTTTACATTAGTGTCAATCTACATGAGGGGCAAGCCTATGGTACTTAAAACCGTACTTACGATATTCTCTTGAGAGAGATGAGTGAACCTTTCATAAATCTTTGGATTGAGTGCTAAAAATCTTATGTGAGCCAGACAAACCAAAAGTAGAGGAGGAAGAGTTTGTAATCCACAATGACGTACATGATAGAGAGAGAGTCCTTGATGAGAAAAGTCAATTCTTGATGCTCAAATGTCACATTAGAACTATATATGCAAGAATATTTAACTTGTCGCCTTGTTGATAATATATGAGTAATGTGGGTAGTTGTTGGTCCCAAGTGATGTGTGGATGGCGCACCTTTGACTCGCTGAAATGGCCCTTAACTTTTGGAAGGGAACTAAATTATTTGCTTGAGGACAAGCAAAGACTTAAATTTGGAGGAATTGATAAGTGGGGATTACAACTACTTATTAGCGCCGTTTAACTTTTGTTTTAGTCTAAAAGCATTGAATTGTGTTCCTGAAACTAATAAAATTGTGCAAAATTACATAAATGCTGAAAGTTGGGCTCCCGAGATGAAATCCGACTTAAAAGGAGCTGTCTAAGCACAAGTCAAAAAAGGGAACATAAGCACATAATGTGCGGTCCGCAAAAGGGATTCTGCGGCTGTAGAAGAAATTTTGGGCCGTAGAATTCCATTGCGGATGCAAAGAAAGAAGGAAAAATTACTATATATTTGTGAAAATTGCGGACCGCGCATGAATTGCGCGGCCACAAAAGCTGGGGTAAGGGTCAAGATCAGAAAGTATGCAAAAAGTCCAAGTCTAGAGCCTCAGTGAATTATGGGTTGCACAAGATTTTTGCGGCCGCAGAAGAGTGCCTTGCGACCGCAATTGTAAATTTACGGACCGCAGAAAAGTTTTCTGGCGTCGCAGTTCAGAAATGTGCGGCCGCAGAACTCAAGCTCGTGCCAGATGAAGAAATCTATGGACTGCACATGGAATTGTGCGACCGCAGAACCTCCTGAAGGGTATCTTTGTCCGAGATTTTCAGCCTTGTATAAATAGACGAGTTTCACAAAAGTAGGTCAAGTTTGAACCTCTGAAGTTGTTGTAGCCATTTTTTCTTTACTATTTTAGGAAGTTTTACTCTGCTTTGGTGTATTTACAATAGATTTAACTATTTTTAGCTTCCATTATGAGTTTAATTAGTTTCTCTTCTCTATTTTCTTCAAATCCAAGTATGAGTAGCTAGATTTTTACTAGGATTGTGACCCAACCCTAGTGTGTAAACCTGATGGGTATCTAATTTAGTACTTGTTTTATGATTGAGTGTTTATCATTTAGCTTAGTTCATGCTTTAATTGTAGAATTAATGGTTGCAAACATTAGTTCATGCCCATTTGACTTAGTCTCTACTTGAGTAAGAGAGACCTAGTCTAGGATAACTTAGCAACCCAATTAAAGGGTTCAACCTAGAGATAATAATAACCGGACTTGAGTTTTTATCAACTATTTTGTGTGATACTCATTTGGTCTTGAGAAAGCTAAATTGGGAAAAACCACTCTCTGACCGAGAGGTATTGAGTGGGTAGTTTAGAGTTGATAGCTATAATTCACCCCAATCAACAAAACAAAAATTAAAGTCTTTATTTCATTAGGCAAACACCTAGGTAATGGTCATAGCCTTAGGCTTTTTATCCATTTGAAAAAATCTTAAAAATAAATTTTTCTACTCTTCTTCCTTTATATTGTAATCAATAGAGTAAAAATTAGAAATAGAAAATAAACCTTTGTGTGGAAGTGCAATCTAGATAATCCAATCACTCACATTGAAATATACACCCAAAACCCCCATCTTGCCTCCTTGTGGATTCGACCCCGACTCTTAGTTGGGTATTTATTTGTGCTAACGATCATTTCATATCTCTTGTGAGGTGTGTTTTGGACGTGATCACTTAATCAGAAAAAGGCCAAAAACACTTGTATTTTTGCTAGAAGAATTGTCCCTGATATGGAAATATAGTACATCAAAAAGATTCAATTATATCTGGAAATAATTTTTAAGGTAGTTAGCTGAGCTCGACATAAAGTTATTTTAAGAGATATGAGGAAAATTGAACGCTAAAGTCACTTTGTTTGACTAATCCAAAGGTTCTCCAAAGACTTAATTTTTCTATTTTAATTTGTGTGAATCTATTTGGTTGGTACATAGTTCAAGAAACAAATAAAGTCTTCTGTAATTTATAGTCTTAAACAAATCATCATTTGTATGACTATAAAAGCTTTTTGTTGAAGGTAAATAGAAAATTTAAATTAAATTACTTTCAAATATAAGAATTTTTTTTTTCTTTTTGGAACAAACTAAAAAAAAATAGATTCACATAACAGAAACGAATGTCTCTTCCTAATAATGCCTTATATGTCTTTAGAGGCACCGTTTCATAAAATACAAGAAGCTAGACTTAAAGAGGTTGTGTACTCATATGAGTTTTCAATGCCTAAGTTGATTATTGTCATTGTCTCTCTACCTGTTAAATATTGGCTATAAAAGGTAACTAAGATGAAGTTGGATTTTTCATACCAGGAACTAAGGCATCATTTGATACAATGTATAAGAAAAATAACCATAGTTATTTGGTATTATTTTATCAAATGTTTAGTTTGTAATTTGAATAACATATAACTTAATACACCAAATCATGTATTATTTTATATAATCAATGTGAACATCTAATTTTTGCTCCGCAAGGAAATTACTCCTAAAAATAATCAAAATATAATTTTAATAAATTTTAGGAATTTTTCCTTATTTAGTTGCATTCCATGCATGTTTAATAATTTTAAAATCATAAAAATCATTAAAAAAATGTTCGAATCTTGATTTCTTAGCATGTTAGATTTTAAACATTTTTTTAGGATTTAATTTCATTGTAAATGCATCTTCTAAAAAATCAAAAATTACATTCGTAGGTTAATTAATTAGTTAGTTGCATTAGTCCATCATTAGGTAAAATAAATAAATAGGCTAGCAAAAATTAGGATTTAAATTAAAAGTTGAGCCTAAAGTGGCTAAAAGAATGAGAAAAGAGGGGTGTCCAAATTGGGCCAAAACCAGTGGCCCAGTATCCCAAATTCCG
>ML369705.1:0-35494 GCA_005239525.1 Nicotiana knightiana | reverse complement strand
AAATGAAGGGACCGAAAAAAAAACATCGGACTCCCCCTTCCAAAGAACAAAAAACGGCGCTCCATCCTCTTCATCTTCAACAACAAAAAATTGAAGACCCTTCACTGGATCCCCTCCCAAAAAATAAAACCGTAGCAGCCGCCACCACTCTCTTTCTTCTCTCTCAACTCACTCAACTCTCACGGAACGACAAGCTCACCTCTACACTCTCCTCTGCTCACACATTAAGAGAACGGAGAAGCACATTTCACTAGCATTTGGTGTCGATTTTTTCTGGTTTTGCTGAAAAAACTGTGTTGCTGTTATCCTCTCCTGAAAGCTTGAAGTCGGCTCCTATTTCCAGCTCTTGTTTGGTCGTTTAGCACAGTTTTACTGCGTTTAGGTATGTAGATATTCATCTATTTTTCACTTTAAATCTATGAATGAAGATTTGAGTTACTCAAGCCATATTTCCTGATTGATTCCGAAGATGCGTCACTGAATCCGATCATATTTTCATCTATTTTAGTTTGTCGCTCACTTTAGCTTGAATGCTAAAATTGGAATTATTCTCTGTTTAAGTTTAGTTTTGCTAGATGTTTTATTATTCTTGGTTTCTCGTGAATTCATATCCGGATTTGCCTTGTCATTTCTATGTCAGCTATTTCTTCGACTAATTATTTTAACTAATTACTTGAGCTGAAATTAGCCATTGATTATTATATCTGAATTTTAGGATTTTGAAGCCAAATGATTTTGTGTCTGTTTTGAACAATTGAAAAGTGAAAGTGGTGAAATTGATGTGTATTGAATAGAATGAAGATTGGCTGTTTTGATATCCTATCACAGCTTCAACCTGTTTATTTGCTTACTGAATGGGTCTAATTTGATCATATATGTTGTTAGTTTGAAATGAGTGAAATACTCAGTAGCATATGGGTTAATGTCTGCTATGCAACATCAATTACTGATTATTGAGTAAGCTAATCTTTGCTCAATAGATAATGACTTCATATCCATTTGGATCTATGAATTTGAATACCAGTGGATTAAATATATGTATGATGAAGAAATCGGCTCAATGAAGTGAATGTGTAATTCTACTGCCACACGATTAGGAAAAGAACAACGTGTACCTTTTGCGTTGTATTTTGTCATTTTACCAGTATACTCATCTGGGTTTAAAGTTATAGACTCCTCTCACTCAATTTTTATTGATTCATTATGTGATATTAAGCTTGAAACTATGCTGTTTTAATTGATTTAGTAGTTTTTGGTGTTATAAGAACACAATTTTAGTAGTGGAACGTATGAATCAAGTGTTCATGTGTTATATCTGATTTCCAAAATGAACTCCAATGCGGTAAAGGGCCAGAGAATTAGAATCAATTAATACCTTATTCTTTTCAACAACTTCATAATTCATGGCTTCATAGTCATCTCAAATCTTAGGAAGATAATTAATTTGTGAACATCGTAGCTTTCTCTAGGCGCGATTAATAATAAATTATCGTGGATATGAGTATGGTTCCTGTGACATGGTTATGATACATTAATCCCATTCGGGTGCGACAACTCATGCCCCCGACCCCAACTCCAAACAGTAATAAAATCACACGTAGCAATCGCGGGTGCATTTCATGTGATGCGGTTGCGATGTGTCTGAAAATAACAAGTGCAATCCATCGTGACTTGTTCCAAGATAAATCCATAAATATAAAAAGTGGTTCATATGCATATTCCGTAAGCTAAAAAATACCTCTTTTAGATACAAATTTCAAAATATAAAGAATAATCAATCATCGCCTCAAATAGGCACTATAAAACCGTCATGACCATAGTCTTGACTACGTAATCTACACTCGGGTGCGACAACTCATGTCCCCTTCTTCAACTTTAAATTATAATAAAAATCACATGTTGTAATTGCGGGTGCATTTCATGTGGCGTAGTTATAATGTGTCCAAAATACAAACAAGTGCACGCCATCGTGACTTGTTTCAAGAAAAATCCATAAATACTAAAAGCGTTTAAAAATTAAACGGTTAAATGCACAATATGCTATATAAATAATCAGATAATTTAGGCCAAGTATTAATAGTTAAGCGACCGTGCTAGAACCACGGAACTCGGGAATGCCTAACACCTTCTCTCGGGTTAACAAAATTCCTTACTCGGATTTCTGGTCGCAGATAACTTAAAACAGAGTCAAAATTTCCTCGTTTGCGATTTAAAATAAAATGGTGTTCCGGAACATCGTCAAAAATCCGTGTGGTGACTCTGAAACATAAATAAATCCCAAATCCGAATAATGTCACTTAAAGTGAAAAAACTCCCTTATTACCCTTCATTAATCGGGGGTAGTGAAAAAGGAGGTGTGACAGCTCTGGCGACTCTGCTGGGGACCGAACCCAGAATCTCTGGTTCAGGGTTCAAGAATTCGAGCTTAGAATAAACTGTTTTATTTGGCTTTATTATCTGATTTTTACATGTTTAAACCTAACGAGCTAAATGTCGCTTTTTACCGCTTTGATATTATCTGAACTGTATATAAACTGTGCTGAAACCCTTCTTCTCTCTGAGTCTTCTAAATCATCTGGGAAGTGTGCACTTCGTGTGACTTCTTTTCTGTTAGAGTCATCCAAATTTTAGAACGAGGTACGAACACGTTGCAAAGCTGGTGAAGCTTCTGTATTCCTGGTATGCTGCCCCGACCTCGGCTCGAGCTGTCCGCTCGGGTAAGACTGGTCTAGAACAAAACCCCAGGATTCAAACTTAGAATAGCATAGCCTCATGCCGGATCCCTGGTAGGAACGATTATTTGCATCATGTGCATTTGACTTAGGGGACTCAACACAGGGGTTGAGTCTGTCTAGGACAGGTGAACCCAAAATAAAAGATCATCCTGATGCATCTTACGTGCTACTTGGCATTTGTTTGTTTCAGTATGCATGTTGACCGGCTTCTTGAATAGGAAAGAAAATCAAAAAAAAAAAGAAAATTAAAAAAAAAAAAACAAAGAGTGAGAGATATGTATTTGAAATCCTGAAACTCTATCTAAAAGAAAGAAATAAGTGAAAGTTTTTCAAAAGTCATTGTTTCCCCGGTTCCGTCAAAACTGGTAGAACTACGCAGGTCCGATTCTCACCGGATGTGAGATACGTAGGCAAACCTCATCGGTGCCGACCCCAATTTTCAAAAATCCAAAAATATTTTCTTTAATTCCTCCCTAATAATATTAAATAAAGAAAATCCCAAAAAAAAAAGATATTTTCGTTTAATTCCTTCTTTAAGAGTATTTTCTTGAGAAATTTCAAACAGATAAAAGAAAAAAGAAAAATTAATATCTTAGAACACAAAAATACTTTTCATCCGAAAAAGAAAAAAAACAAAGACAAATTAAATCAAAATCCCAAAAACTATTTTCTACCTTTTTATTTTCCCAATTTTTTTTAAAAAAAAATCCAAAAATATTTTCTTTTAAATCCCTCCTTAAGAAAATCCCAAACAAATAAGAAAAAAGAAAAGGATTTTAAACCCAGAAAGAATATTTTCCTTCTTTCCAAAGTCTTTCATATGTTAAAAAATTAAAAAAAAAAGAAATAAAAATCAAACATATCCTTCAGAAATACTTTTTCAAAAAAAAAAAAAATCAAAAAGCGAAATTCCCAAAAATATTTTTCTTTCTTGAAGAAGTCTTTATCTCAAAAATCTCAAAAAAAAGCATCAATCAAAAGTCAAAATCCAAAATACTTTTTTCTTTATCTTGAAGTATTTTTCCCAAAAAAAAAAAAAAAAGTCAATCAAAAATCCAAAAATAAAAAAAAATTTCTTTCTTCTATAGAAGTGTTTCTTCCAAAAATTCTAAAAAAAAAATCAGAAACAAAATCCAAAAATATTTCCTTTTTACTTTTTGAAGTTTTTCTTTTAAAAATCAAAATTTCAAGAAAAAAATCAAATTCCAAAATATTTTCTTTCTTCTTTAGAAGTCTTCATTTCAAAATTTTCAAAAAAAAAAAAAAAAAAAACAAATCAAAATAAAAAAAAATAAAAAATTCTTGCTTTTCGAATTCTTTCTTTCAAACATTTGAATCAAAACACAAAAAAAAGCAAAAGCCAAAAAAAACTTTCTTTCTCCTTTCAAAGCCTTTCCCAAAAAAAAAATTCAAAAAAAAAAAAATGCCTGAGTTTTATAAAAGAAAAAAAAGAGTTAGCTTATTTGCTCCATTCTCAATCTTCCCGAACTACGGAAGATCTGATTCATGCGGCGTCATGATACGTAGGCAATCCCCATCAGATTCGATCATAGCCATAAATAAATTGAGTAAAAAATAAATAAATAAGAAAAAGAAAACCCGAGTGAAATAAAAAAAGAGTGAAATCAATGAAAAAAAAAAGAGACAAAGAAAAGAGTGACAAAATAAATGAGAAAAATAAAGAGCGAAAATAACAAAAAGAGAAAGGAAAAGAAATCGAGATATGGAAAATTCAAAAAAAAGGAGAGATAAAATTAGAAAGGGACATCTAAAGGCCGGGATGAAACATGCAACCATTCAAACACATTGTAGAAGCGTTTAACTGTTAGGTTTTATTGCATCCCAATATGCGATTTTCCTATATATTAAATGTCTCAAAACTAACAAGGTTGTTTGGTGTGCAAATTAGCCAGGTTTTGTTGGTAGTCCGGTTTCCCATCCTTCACAAGGTTCAAAGGTAGAGATGGCCTCCGCCGGTAATATTCCGCAGCCGGAATTAGCAACTACTGAAGAAAACAGAATGTTGTGTCGCCGCATGTTGGAAATGTGGGACGCCTGGAAATGTAATCCCTGGTTTTCCTGGCTGATTCCCGTTTCAGATGGGTTTTCCAACATTCTTGTGCCCAAGCCACTCATCCCATGTGGGCACACTCTAGTGCCGTCTAATGGCCCCGGAATGCCTTCTGTGGATCACCCCCAGGCGTTGGATTCAAGGGCACAACCAATAATGTTTGTTGCACCACCAATCTCCACTACGGTACATCCAACAGTGCCCAAGCCAAACTCTTACCCTCAGCACTCGCAATATGAGTCTCCTATGGGTCAGCAAAAAAAACAATGAGAAACCCCGAGCAAGAAGAAATGGCTCGGAAGATGAGAGTCTTAGAGCAAAGCTTAAAGAACATACAGGGTTTGAGTGGTCAGAAGAGTCTCTCCTACTACGATTTATGCATGTTTCCACATGTTCACCTGCCAGTTGGTTTCAAGACGCCAAAGTTTGAAAATATGACGGGCATGGAGACCCAATGGCTCACTTGAAACGATATTGTAACCAGCTGAGGGGTGCTGATGGAAAAGAAGAGTTGCTGATGGCCTATTTCGGAAAAAGGCTTTCCGGGATCGCTTCTGAATGGTATATGGATCAATAAATTACTCATTGGCATATGTGGGACGATTTGGCCCGAGACTTTGTCCGCCAGTTCCAGTATAATGTAGACATCGCTCTCGACAGGAACTCTTTGTCTAATTTGAAAGAGAAAACTGCGGAAAGCTTTCGCGAATATGATGTCAAATAGCGTGAGCAACCTGCCAGGGTAAAGACTCCAATGGACGAAACAGAAATGGTTACGGTCTTCCTACTGGCTCAAGAGGCGGACTACTTCCAGAATATGATGTCTGCTATGGGTAGACCGTTCGCTGAAGCTATAAAAATTAGGGAGATGGTCGAAAGAGGTTTAGAAACGGGCCGAATTTTGAGTCAAGCTGCTTTTAAGGCTACATCACAGGCCGTTCAGAATGGTTCGGAGGGTTTGATGAACAGAAACGAGATAGAAGAGGGAGCTATGATGGCTTCGAGCTCGGAGGGGGCCCACAGGGCATTCAACCAATCATATATGCTTCCTGAAATCCCAGAACACTATTACCCCTATCAAGATGATGTTGCACATGCCATGACACCGCCTCCCTGTGCGGTGATGAACACACAACCCTACACACAACCACAAAATTATACCCAAAACTGAGCTCCACTCCCCAGAAATGCCCATCTTTACCAAGCTCCATATAATCCCCAATCAAATGTTTCCCAATACAATCCTCGCCCAAGAGAGCCTTTCAAAAAGAATCAGTTCACCCTTATTGGTGAATCCTACTCTAGCTTGCTCCAAAAGTTGGTCAGGATAGGTCTATTGCAGCCAGTGGCCCCAAACCGGCTGAACCCCGAGTCCCCCCCGCACCGGGCTGATGCTAAATGTGAATACCACTCTGGAGCCGTGGGGCATGACACTGAAGATTGTTGGACTCTCAAAAGAGCAGTGGAAGATTCAGCGAGGACCAGGCAATAGTGCTTAGGGATGAAGATGACCCCAATATGATGAACAATCCCCTGCCTGCTCACACCGGGCCGGTGGTCGGGATGATTTGTGAAGATGAAAAATTTGATCCCGCACTGAAGACCATTGCAGGCATTGCCGAGATAGAAGAAAAGCCAAAAACGGTCGCCAAGCCTAAAAGTTCCCCCATCAGATGGGAGTCTCGGTAGCCAGCGTTGCTATCCTTTCTGCGTCCAGATTATCCCAGGGTGTGATCCAGATGTTTTACTTTATTGTCTTACTTTCCGATGTAAACCCTTCTATCTTCTTTTTAAAAAAAAATCATCAAAAGAAAAAAAATTTAAAAAAAATCAAATGGAATTAATATTTCATTTTCCAAGAGCGTCTCTTTCTTAATCTTGTCTCTTTCTCACTCTACTTTCAGTTCTGTTTAAATGCAGATTTCAATAACATGACATGCTTGCGGACTTCATGCCCGGATCTTAAAACGCTGTCAGACTCCGAAATAATGAATCAAGAATCAGAATGCAAATGAAGTTAGGTCAAGAGAATAAAACAATGAATCGGAACAACCAAAGGAAAATTGGTTCAGATTGGAAAGGTTCATACATTACTACAAGAGGACTGCCAAAAGGGTGCGTTTGTTCTTGGGGTACATCGAAGGAAATGTCCCTGAAACAACTGTCAACACAGGTGCAGTCAAAGATCCTAAAACGTTGTCAGACTTTGAAATAATGAATCAAGGATCCGAATGCAAATGAAGTTTGGTCAAGGAAATAAAACAATGAATCGGAATAGCCAAAGGAAAATTGGTTCAGAATGAAAAGGTCCATACATTACTTCCAAAAGAGTGCGTTTGTACTTGGGGTACATCGAAGAAAATGTCCTTGAAACAACTGTCAACGCAGATGCAGTAAAAAGGTACTATGTTTGATCCTCCATATAGCATTAAATGTTCTCCGGTTGAGATGACGAAGGCTTTCATTCTCGCTACCCAAACACCATTAACCCTTTTTTCCAGCCCTTTGAGCCGGTTACCTTCATTTGATTACCCTCTTTGGAACCCGGAAGTGTTATTGGAAAACAAAAAAAAAAAGAAGAAAAAAAAATTGATTGATTGAAAAATAAAAGAAAAAGAAAAAGAAAGAGGAAAAAGAAGCAAAAAAAATGACAATGAAATGCAAAAAAAAAAAAGAACAAAGAAAGCAAAAGAAAGAGAAAACAAAACAAAACAGAGGAAAAACAAAACAAAAATCAAAAGGAAAAACAAAAAAAAAAGTTTCCTGAACTACGTTCGACTTGATTCCGAAAGGATACGTAGGCAGCCTCTCATTGGGGTTCAGTCACACCAAAATAAAAATTTCACATTTCCCCAAGATTTTAAGCTGGGGCAAATGCTATGATCAGCGACGTTTGCGCATGAAAGGTTCCAAAGTTGTAGCTCAATCCAAATTCTTTTCACCAAAAACCCTGTTCAAGTCCTTCCGATCAATCGGCATAGATGTCCAAAATTGGAAGATACAGTTGTTCGGAGCAGATACAAGCAGTGAGAGAAATTAAAATGAGAGAGTTTTATCGGTGAAAACCCACACGGGCATTGTAAGGCGACGGTGAGTGGAGAAATTGAAAATGAGAGAGTCTTGTTAGTAAAAACTCGCAAAGAGCACTACAAGGGGACGGTAAGAAGAGAAATGAGAGAGGTTAGTTGGTGAAAACCCACAAAGGGCGCCACTGATCGAAAAGGATAATAGGTTACTGACATGGACACAGTCCGGGGCAAGGTTTCTCAATCTCGAGATAATGAACGCGATGAATTTCTGAGAGTCGGACGGTTTACACGGATCATGAAATCCAGTCCAAAAAGTATGTCATGTTCGTTGAAGTTTTCATGCACTCCAGATAAGTCCTTCCTTCCTTCCCCCAAAAGGGACACCTCTTGTTTAAATTCATTGTTCATTCTGTCATTTAGTTTTCTTTTGAATCCCTTTCGGTCTAACTCTGTTCCAAAACTAAGGTAAAGAAAGGATGGCAAGACTGATTTACAGGGCTCTCACTTGACACGGGTCAATATGCAAAAGGCACCCAACCTCGTCAGGGGCATCGAGTCGATCTCGAGTGGCCGTAGCGGCCGATGCTTCAAACTCAAAACCTTGAAAGGAGAAAATCAAAATTGAAGGGCCTATAAAGGCGGATGAAGTTGAAAGGTTGAGTCCCACGTGGCTAACCATCTTGGAAAGGTTTGAAAAGCCAAATATTCCAAATGACCTAAAGTTACAGTGGGAAAAAAGTCAGAAATGAAAGGCCAATAAAGGCGAAATAAAGTTGGAAAGGTTAAGTCCCACACGACTAACCGTCACAGCAGAATTTGAGGGGCCAAAACTTCCCCCGATACTCTGGAAATCCAAAAGAGAAAGCAAGTGAAAGGCCTACAAAGGCAAAATAAAATGTTGGGTCCCACGTGATCGATCACCATGGTAATATCTAGAAAGACAAGGTCCCCGAGATTAGAGATGAAACCCAATCCTCAGCAAGCAAGTGGTTGAGATCTTCATCAAAAGAACTGAGATCAACCAGTTGAAAATCAAGGCCGCAAAACCAACCACCGTTTCAAACTAACGAATTGTTCTTTGTTTGAAAATATGAAACAGGTGCAACTCGAAAGCAACCGTGCAACAAGTAGGTGCAACCAAAAGAAATTGCACAAGGGCTACAAAGAGCTCTGCAACATTAACTCCAAAGAAAAGGAAGTTTCCTCCAAAATCTTTTCCCGCATATATATAAAAAGGAGAAGAAGATGAAGTTGAATATGATGCAACCCTAAAGTAGCATAGGGTCCTCAATCCCTAGCCAAACATTTTCCAACCAAGGATATCCCAGTCCTCAGTTGATGCCAACATAGGGCCCCACACCCAAGCAAACACTGGCATTACCTAGTGATCTCTTCTTTTTCTGACAACAACATAACCTGTTGATCACTCTCTTTACCCCAGGCAACATCATAACCTGTTGACCTTTCCAGATACCGGCATAACCTGGTGATCTTCCTGACAACAGCATAACCTGTTGATCATTTCCAAACACTGGCATAACTCAGTGATCTCTTCCCCAGGCAATGGCATAACTTGTTGACCTTTCCAGACACCGGCATAACCTGGTGATCTCTTCTTTTTCTGACAACAACATAACATGTTGATCACTCCCTTTTCCCCAGGAAACAACATAACCTGTTGACCTCTCCAGACACCGGCATAACCTGGTGATCTTCCTGACAACAGCATAACCTATTGATCAACTTCAGACACTGGCATAACCCAGTGATCTCTTTTTCAGGCAACAACATGACCTGTTGACCTTTCCAGACACCTACATAAACTGGTGATCTTTTCTTCTCCAGACACTGGCATAACCCAGTGATCTCTTCCCCAGGCAATGGCATAACCTGTTGACCTTTCCAGACACCGGCATAACCTGGTGATCTCTTCTTTTTCTGACAACAGCATAACCTGTTGATCACTCCATTTTCCCCAGGCAACAACATAACCTGTTGATCTCTCCAAACACCGGCACAACCTGGTGATCTTCAGGCAACAACATGACCTATTGACCTTTCCAGACACCAGCATAACCTGGTGATCATTTTTTCTCCAGACACTGGCATAACCCAGTGATCTCTTTTCCCCAGGCAACAGCATAACCTGTTGATCATTTCCAGACACTGGCATAACCCAGTGATCTCTTTTCCCCAGGCAACAGCATAACCTGTTGACCTTTCCAGACACCGGCATAACCTAGTAATCTTTTCTTTTCCTGACAACAGCATAACCTGTTGATCATTTCCAGACACTGGCATAACCTAGTGATCTCTTTTTCAGGCAACATCATAACCTGTTGACCTTTCCAGACACCAGCATAACCTGGTGATCTTTTCTTTTCCAGACACTGCCATAACCTAGTGATCTCTCCTTCCAGGCAACAACATAACCTGTTGACCTTCCCAGACACCAGCATAACCTGGTGATCTTTCCTTTTCTTGGCAACACCATAACCTGTTGATCATCTCCAGACACTGGCATAACCTAGTGATCCCCCTAAGAAACAGTATAACCTATTGACCTTTCCAAACACCAGCATAACCTGGTGATCTTTTCTTGTCCAGACACTGGCATAACCCAGTGATCTCTTTTCCCCAGGCAATTACATAACATGTTGACCTTTCCATACACCAGCATAACCTGGTGATCTCTTCTTTTCTTGACAACGGCATAACTCGTTGATCATTTCCAGACACTGGCATAACCCAGTGATCTCTTTTTCAGGAAACAGCATAACCTGTTGACCTTTCCAGACACCAGCATAACCTGGTGATCTTTTCTTTTCCAGACACTGCCATAACCTAGTTATCTCTCCTTCCAGGCAACAACATAACCTGTTGACCTTTCCAGACACCAGCATAACCTGGTGATCTTTTCTTTTCCAGACACTGCCATAACCTAGTTATCTCTCCTTCCAGGCAACAACATAACCTGTTGACCTTTCCAGACACCAGCATAACCTGGTGATCTCTTTCTTGACAACGACATAACCCGTTGATCCTCCCCCCCAGACACCGGCATAACCTGGTGATCTTTTCTTGGCGACAACATAACCTGTCGATCTTTTCCAACATAGGATCTCCAATCCCTAGTTGATTTTACTTTGTAGGCATAGGGTATCCACTCCCTAGTCTAAAATAACTCCGGGTACACCATTCCCAGCTTTTCATTTCTTTCAATAATGAAGTAGCATAGATTTCTTTACAATAACTCACGAAATTTTCCTAGTGAAAACTAGGGCAGAAAATTTCGTTCGTTTGTTTTGATTTTGCGCAGGTTAGAATGAATTCGAGACGACCAAAAGAAGACGTCTCAATTCAGAATAAGAGAAAAGAAGAAAAGAAAAAGATAAGGCCAAACCCAAGGTGCAGAAGCAGAAATGATATAGACTTCTCAAGACAAGGTTGAAGTCACAAGCTATGCATACCCCTTCTTGATCCAAAAAGCTGAAGAAGGTTAAACTAGCGCATACAGCTAACGAGCATCAAGATTCAGATCAGAGTCTACTTGAAGAAACAACCAAGACTCAAGATCAAGCTTCAGAAGACTTGTAGATAGGATTTTTGTAACTCGTAGCTGATAGGCTAGTTTAATCTTTTTCATTTTGATTTTGGTGTAATAAGGAGCTCAACAAGAAGTAAGCAGCAGCAACAACAGTGAAATCACAGCTTTTCGGTAGTCCCAGCTGCCAAAACTTCCAGAACTACACCGACCTGATTCCTTTATAGCCAATGATATGTAGGCAACCTCTGAAGCAAGGTTCGGTCAAACTTTTTTTCAAAATGCTTCCAAATGGAGTACCAAGCGGGCAAAAATTGCTCGTATTTTCTCACTTTGTCTTTGCCCGAAAACTCTTAATGTTCTCGAGCAAATAGGGGCAGCTGTGAACACCTAATTTTTGCCCCGCAAGGAAATTACTCCTAAAAATAATCAAAATATAATTTTAATGAATTTTAGGAACTTTTCCTTATTTAGTTGCATTCCATGCATGTTTAATAATTTTAAAATCATAAAAATCGTTAAAAAAAATATTTAAAAAAATGTTCGAATCTTGATTTCATTAGCATGTTAGATTTTAAACTTCTTTTTAGGATTTAATTTCATTGTAAATGCATCTTCTAAAAAATCAAAAATTGCATTCGTAGGTTAATTAATTAGTTAGTTGCATTAGTCCATCATTAGGTAATATAAATAAATAGGCTAGCCAAAATTAGGATTTAAATTAAAAGTTGAGCCTAAAGTGGCTAAAAGAATGAGAAAAGAGGGGTGTCCAAATTGGGCCAAAACCAGTGGCCCAGTATCCCAAATTCCGCCCCAAACCCACCGGTCCAGAACCCGTGACCCGCCTACCGACCCGTTCCCCCCCCATTAAAACATAACCTAAACCTAAATGAAGGGACCGAAAAAAAAACATCGGACTCCCCCTTCCAAAGAAAAAAAAATGGCGCTCCATCCTCTTCGTCTTCAACAACAAAAAATTGAAGACCCTTCTCTGGACCCCCTCCCAAAAAATAAAACCGTAGCAGCCACCACCACTCTCTTTCTTCTCTCTCAACTCACTCAACTCTCACGGAACGACAAGCTCACCTCCACACTCTCCTCTGCTCACACATTCAGAGAACGGAGAAGCACATTTCACTAGCATTTGGTGTCGATTTTTTCTGATTTTGCTGAAAAAACTGTGTTCCTGTTATCCTCTGCTGAAGCTTGAAGTTCGGCTCCTATTTCCAGCTCTTGTTTGGTCGTTTAGCACAGTTTTACTGCGTTTAGGTATGTAGATATTCATCTATTTTTCACTTTAAATCTATGAATGATGATTTGAGTTACTCAAGCCATATTTCCTGATTGATTTCGAAGATGCGTCACTGAATCTGATCATATTTTCATCTATTTTAGTTTGTCGCTCACTTTAGCTTGAATGTAAAAATTGGAATTATTCTCTGTTTAAGTTTAGTATTGCTAGATGTTTTATTATTCTTGGTTTCTCGTGAATTCATATCCGGATTTGCCTTGTCATTTCTATGTCAGCTATTTCTTGAACTGATTATTTTAACTAATTACTTGAGCTGAAATTAGTCATTGATTATTAGATCTGAGTTGTAGGATTTTGAAGCCAAATGATTTTGTGTCTGTTTCGAACAATTGAAAAGTGAAAGTGGTGAAATTGCTGTGTATTGAATAGAATGAAGATTGGCTGTTTTGATATCCTGTCACAGCTTCAACCTGTTTATTTGCTTACCGAATGGGTCTAATTTGATCATATTTGTTGTTATTTGTTAGTTTGAAATGAGTGAAATACTCAGTAGCATATGGGTTAATGTCTGCTATGCAACATCAATTACTGATTATTGAGTAAGCTAATCTTTGCTCACTAGATAATGACTTCATATCCATTTGGATCTATGAATTTGAATACCAGTGGATTAAATATATGTATGATGAAGAAATCGGCTCAATGAAGTGAATGTGTAATTCTACTGCCACACAATTAGGAAAAGAACAATGTGTACCTTTTGCGTTGTATTTTGTCGTTTTACCAGTATACTCATCTGGGTTTAAAGTTATAGACTCCTCTCGCTCAATTTTTATTGATTCATTATGTGATATTAAGCTTGAAACTATGTTTTTTTAATTGATTTAGTAGTTTTTGGTGTTATAAGAACACAATTTTAGTAGTGGAACGTATGAATCAAGTGTTCATGTGTTATATCCGATTTCCAAAATGAACTCCAATGCGGTAAAGGCCCAGAGAATTAGAATCAATTAATACCTTATTCTTTTCAACAACTTCCATAATTCATGGCTTCATACTCATCTCAAATCTTAGGAAGATAATTAATTTGTGAACATCGTAGCTTGCTCTAGGCGCGATTAATAATAAATTATCATGGATATGAGTACGGTTCCTGTGGCATGGTCATGATACGTTAATCCCATTCGGGTGCGGCAACTCATGCCCCTGACCCCAACTCCAAACAGTAATAAAATCACACGTAGCAATCGTGGGTGCATTTCATGTGACGCGGTTGCGATGTGTCTGAAAATAACAAGTGCACGCCATCGTGACTTGTTCTAAGATGAATCCATAAATATCAAAAGTGGTTCATATGCATATCCCGTAAGCTAAAAAATACCTTTTTTAGATAAAAATTCCAAATTATAAAGAATGATCAAACATCGCCTCAAATAGGCACTATAAAAACGTCATGACCATAGTCTTGACTACGTAATCTACACTCGGGTGCGACAAATCATGTCCCCGTCTTCAACTTTAAATTATAATAAAAATCACATGTTGTAATTGCGGGTGCATTTCATGTGGCGTAGTTATAATGTGTCTAAAATACAAACAAGTGCACGCCATCGTGACTTGTTCCAAGATAAATCCATAAATACTAAAAGGGTTTAAAAATTAGACGGTTAATTGCACAATATGCTAAAATATGTAAATAATCAGATAATTTAGGCCAAGTATTAATAGTTAAGCGGCTGTGCTAGAACGACGGAACTCGGGAATGCCTAACACCTTATCCCGGGTTAACAGAATTCCTTACTCGGATTTCTAGTCGCAGACAACTTAAAACAGAGTCAAAATTTCCTCGGCTTGGGATTTTAAAATAAAACGGTATTCCGGAACATCGTCAAAAATTCGGGTGGCGACTCTGAAACATAAATAAATCCCAAATCCGAATAATATCACTTAAAGTGGAAAACCTCCCTTATTACCCTTCATTAATCGGGGGTAGTGAAAAAGGAGGTGTGACAATCAACAGTACAAAATAACTAATCCATGTATAACTTATACATGGATAAAGCACCAAAAGGACAAAACTACCGTTGTCTTTTTTCCAAGAAGCCATCGAAGGTCAAGCATTCAAGGGTATAACTATAAACTCATTACTTTTTAATTTAAAAAAAAAATAATATTTTAAATGATATATTGTTTATCCAATTTTAATGCAATGAACCAACCATCCAACAAAAAATGACATTTTTATTTTTAGTTCATATATAACTAATCCTTGCATCATAATTCCTACACAACTTGTTTTCGAACCAAGCGGCACTAAAAGTTTGTACTTTGTCGTGTCATTCAACAGTAATACCATTATATGTGCACTACTTTTTACATATAGAAGAAACAAAGGTGGAGGACCATCTTTCATGTCAAAGGAATGTGTCACGTACCAATTTCAATATATACTTATATGGGCGTATTTGTATAAATAATAAGTACAAGGGGGTGAGAGTCAATTGCTACACTAGTCAGCTAGTTGGTTAGAGGAGTCGTTAGGGTTGTTACAAAGTAGTTAACAGATTCACTAGATATAAGCAGTTGGGGAACATTTCATTCATTCATTCATTCATTCAGATAATATTCAAGTAATCTCTCTCTCTCTCTCTCTCTCTCTCTCTAATCTTCGATCTGTTCAGAAGCCATTCTTCTAATCCTAGCTTTTTAGGTCGTGCAATTCAGTATTCTTTGTTGAGTACATTACATTGGTATCAGAGCAGTCAGTCCTTGACCAGAATTCATGCCGAAAAGGACTAGGAATGCTGAAGTTTGACGGGAAATGGATGAAATTAGGGAGCAGGTTCGTGTACAGAACGAGCGACATGAAGATGCGTTGGACAAAATTCACCAGTTGTTGGCGGCTATGGATACTAATATTCAAGGTCAATCGTCATCAGCAATGCCGGCGATGGGAACTACAACTAAAAATGGCGAGTCACACGCAAATAATAATAGAAATTCTAGAGTAGATTTTCCAAAACTCAATGGTGAGGATTTAAGGGGGTGGATTTACAGAAGTGAGCAATTTTTTGATTATGATGGGACATCGAAACAAAAAAAGGTTAAAATTGCTACAATTAATATGGAGGAAAATACATTACAACAGCATAGAGCTTTGGTAACATTTCGTACATCGTCAGGGATTACACAACTGAAATGATTACGTGAGGGATTTAAACTTTCATTTTGGGCACACATATGTTTGAACTAATTGAGCTAAAACAAACTGAAAGTGTTCAGGAATTCCTTGATCAATTCGATGGATTGTTTAATGAAGTAGAACTATCATAGAAATATTCAATTAGTTATTTTTGAAGGGATTGAAACTTGAAATTAAAGTCCAAGTTAGAATGTTGGTACCAAGGACTCTATTGAAAGCATATAGTTTAGCCAAGTTGACTGAACACTCTTTTAAGTTACAAAAGAAGCAGAGTCAGATTTTGTTGAGGGGTTCCAATCCTCTCCTACCTGCTCCAGCTTCTTCGTGGCATTCACATTCAAGAGGCTACTTGCAAAGTCAAGGAGCTGGGCAGAGCAAATTCACTAAAGGTACCAGATTACCTAGCTCTAGTGGGAAACCTATGACGAGGACATCCAAAAGACTTTCTGAAACTGAGATGGATGAAAATAGGGTTAAGGGTTTATGTTTCTGGTGTGATGAAAATTTTATCCCTATCCACAATTGCAGGGGAAGGAAACAACTCTACTTTTTGGAAGTAGAGGGAGAGGAAGAGGAGTGGGAGTTAAATGATGGTTTAAGTGAAGAAGGAGCCATTGATGATCCCTTGAATGTCAGTCCATGCTCTAGATGGTATAGTGGATTACAGACCTATGAGGGTGAAGGTGGAATTAAAGGGAAAATATTCATGTGTTGATAGACTCAGGGTCTATTCACAATTTCATAGATATGGAAATAACCAAGAAACTTGATTGCAAGTTAGAAAGAATTCTTCCTTTCTCTGTAGCAGTTGCTAATGGCAATAGAGTGCACAGTTCCTTCATGAGCACAAGAGTAGCATGGAAGATTCAAGGAGTAGAGTTTCGAGCTGACATGCTGGTAATGACCTTATGAGGTGCAAATGTTGTTCTTGGCATACAATGGATCATAACACTAGGGGACATAAAATTGAACTTTAGGCAATTGAATATAGAATATCATATTGGAGATAAAAAGGTTTCTTTGAGAGGAATCACATCAAAGGAACTTCAGCTTCTAGATAACCAGAAGATGCAGAGAGTTCTTACTAAGTCTGGTCACCTCATTATAATGTTCACAACTTTTGTACAACCTAGTGAGCAACAGGTCATTAGTGTTTACTCTCAATAGTTAAAGGTTCCCTAGTGACTTGAAGATGATACTAGATGATTATTCCTTCATTTTCGAAGTACCGATTGCCTTGCCTCCCCACAAGACTTATGATCACAAGATAGCGCTTAAAGAGGAAATATCACCAATCAATGTCAGTCCATAGCCAGAAGGATAAGATAGAGAAGATGATTCAAGAGATGCTGGGATCTAGAGTAATCAGACCTTGTGTAAGCCCATACTCATCCCCTATTGTCATGGTCAAAAAGAAGGATGGTTCATGGAGACTTTGTATCGACTATAGGCAGCTAAATGGGTGCACAATCAAAGATAAATTTCCCATACCAGTTATAGAGGAGCTGTTAGATGAATTGGGATTATCCAAATATTTCTCCAAGTTAGACCTTAGATCTGGTTATCACCAGATCAAGATGGATGACAAGGACATAGAGAAGACAACCTTTATATCTCATAAATGCCACTACGAGTTTGTAGTTATGCCATTTGAATTAACAAATTCTCCCTCAATATTCCAGAGCTTAATGAACCAAATATTCCAGCCTTACTTAAGAAAGTTTGTACTAGTGTTCTTTGATAATATACTCATCTATAGCACCACTTGGCTAGACCATTTATTACACCTAAAAAAAGCCTTCCAGATTTTGAAAGAAAACACCTTATTTGTAAAGCTCAGATAATGTTCTTTTGGAAGGACATAAGTAGATTATTGGTCCATATCATTACTCAAGAAGGAGTGACTGCAGATCCTAGCAAAATCCAGGTGATGAAGTACTGGCCATTGCTTAAGACAGTCAAAGAACTCAGAGAATTCCTAGGGTTAACTGGCTATTATCGGAGGTTTGTTAAAGGGTATGGAGTCATAACTAGACCCCTAACTGTCCTATTAAAAAAGGATAGATTTGAATGGTCAGCAGAAGCCACTGTGGCATTCGAACAACTCAAGGTAGCTATAAGCACTACACCTGTATTAGCTTTGCCAAACTTTTCTTTGGGATTTGTGATTGAAACAAAAGCTTGTTGGATAGGTATAGGGATAGTGTTAATGCAGGCTAAGCACCCCTTGCCTATATGATCAAAGCATTGGGCTCCAAACACCTAACACTAACAATTTATGAGAAGGAGATGTTAGCAATAGTTACAACTATTGACAAGTGGAGACCCTATCTGATTGAGAAACACTTCATCAGTAATACTGATCACCAGCCACTTAAATATCTAGAGAAAAGAATACCAACACCTTGTCAACAGAAATGGGTTGCTAAACTGATGGGGTGTGACTACATTATACTATACAAGTAGGGCAAAGAAAATCTAGTGACAGATGCATTATCTAGGTATCCAGTAGAAGAAGCTCAGCTCTTGACAATACCAATTATTACTTCAGATTTCACCTCAAGAATTAGAAACTCATTTGCCGAGGACTCACATCTACAATAATTGATATTTTGAATCAAGGATAACCCCATCTCTTCTCGTATATATATGTTGCATGAGGAGATTTTATACAGGAAAGGAAAAATTATTGTTGGCTGTGAAAAAGTTCTCAAGGA
Organism: Nicotiana knightiana; assembly: GCA_005239525.1. Classification (NCBI taxonomy): domain Eukaryota; kingdom Viridiplantae; phylum Streptophyta; class Magnoliopsida; order Solanales; family Solanaceae; genus Nicotiana; species Nicotiana knightiana. The sequence goes on along the minus strand of ML369705.1, from coordinate 16,944 downwards.
GGATATTTTGCACTCATTTTGTGATAGTTCTGTGGGACGGCATTCAAGCATGGCTACTACCTTATACAGAATAAGCCAAGTTTATTAATGGATAAAGATGAGGAATGAAGTATACCAACATATCAGGCAATGTGAGATCTATCAGAGATGCAAAGAAGATAATGTTAGTTATCCTGGAACCTTACAACCTCTTCCTATACCTCCATAGGTTTGGCAAGACATCAATATAGATTTCACTAAAGGAATCCCTAAATCTCACAATAAATCTGTCATATTGGTAGTAGTTGATCGATTGAGCAAGTATGCCACTTTGTCAGCTTGGTACATCCTTATACTGCTGCCATACTAGCTCAATTTTTCCTGGATCATAAATACAAATTGCATGACTTACCACAAACCATAGTCAATGACAGAGATGTGGTCTTCATGAGTAATTTTTGGCAAGCTCTGTTTGCGGTTCAAGGATTTGCACCACTCTTCTGCATACCACCCTCAATCAGATGGGCAGATTGAGATTGTCAACAAATTTTTGGAAGGATACCTCAGGTGCATGTGCAGTGATAGACCCAAGGATACTCTTCTGCATACCACCCTCAATAAAATGGCTTTCCCTTGCAGAGTAATGGTACAATAGCACTTATCATTCTGCCATTAAATGATCCCCTTTGAGGTATTATATGGTCAGAAACCACCACTACACCTGCCGTATGTGACTCACAGCTCATTGGTGGAGGAGGTTGATAGGAGCTTGCAGGAAAGAGAAAGCACCATACGACTCTTGAAGCATCATCTACAGTTGGCCCAATGAAAGCTCAGGTTGATAAGAAAAGATCCCTAAATCTTTTGAGGAAGGAGATATGGTGTATGTCAAGCTACAACCTTACAGGAAAATATCTTTGAAGGGGCACTCATATCACAAACTAAATGCCAAGTACTTTGGTCCCTTTAAGGTCTTAAGGAAGATAGGCATAGTTGCTTACCAGTTGGACCTCCCTTCCCACGCTAAGATACACAATATCTTCTATAATTGACTACTGAAGAAACAACTTGGAAACGAACCTGCAGTTCCCCACTTGCCCATCTCATTATCTCCACATGGTTACATTGTACTCGAACCAGAAAAGGTACTAGACACCAAGGAAGTGACAAAGGGTGCTAAGACCAATTCTCAGGTCTTGGTGAAATGGTTTAACAGTCCATTGGAAGGTAGCACTTGGATGGATGCCCATTCTCTCAAGCAGCAGTTTCCGCAGTTTGTCCTTGAGGACAAAGACTTTTAAGGGAGGAGGGGGGGATTTGTTACGTACCAATCTCAATATATACTGAAAGGGGTGTATTTGTATAAATAATAAGTATAAAGGTGTAAGAGTCAATTGCTACACTAGTCAGTTAGTTGGTTACAGGAGTCATTAGGGTTGTTAGAAAGTAGTTAACAGATTCACTAGATATAAGCAGTTGGGTAACGTTGTATTCATTCATTCAGATAATATTCAAGTGATCTCTCTCTCTCTCTCTCTAATCTTCGATTAACTCTCATTGCTCTACTGTTCAAAAGCTATCCTGCTAATCTATTCTTCTTAGGTGGTACAATTCAGTATTCTTTGTTGAGTACATTACAGAATTACAATTAATTGAATAGACAAGGGACTTAATATAAGTAATATGTTACGTACCAATTATAGGAAGAGAAAATGGGATAATACAACCCGTTATAATTTAGGGCAAAGATCACTTTTAGTTTGCCGTTGAAACTATTTGTATTCGATAATCGTAAAAGTGTATAAAATTTATATATTTTTTGTACATAAATACATAAATCTCTCTCTCTCTCTCAACAAAGTACAATTCAGTATTCTTTGTTGAGAGTGGTTATACAATATCATTTTTTTCAAATAATTTATTTGGATAAACAAAAGACTTTACAAAGATATTCTATGTTTTATGTCATCGATCTCTTACGTCTTAAAATGGACTCTTATTCTCGTCCTACTCAGTGACGGAGCCACATGTATTAAAGGGGTGTATTCGATACCTTTTCGTCGAAAAATTATGTGTATCGTTAGCTAATTTTTTATATTTAGGTTTATTTTGTAGATTTATTTTTTTTATATTTTGACCACCCTTAGTGAAAATTCTAGCCCGTCATTGCTCCTGCTTAATTTATTACCCTTACATCACTAAACATAAATATTTTACTTCAAATGTTAATCGAATTGTTTAAATAAAGGAAAAATGATGGTATTTAAACACAAGGGCAACAGCCGACGGAATAAGACAATATATAGCTACTGTGGATCTAAATCGTAAAATGACCAAATCTCAATGTCACTAAAAGCAAATCATGACATTCAATGCATTTTATTTTAATTTAACTATAGCTTTCTGATTAATAGGTATAATTAATGTTTGAAAACTTAACTTTTTATGGCTGCTTGTTAGTTAATGATATCTTGCTGTTATTCTTCGATCAACAACTTGGGTTGTAGTTTGCTTGTACAAAAATAAAATAAATTAAATTTGTTTATTTTTTTAAAGGAAATTAAGACGACTGCAACAATTTTAAGGTCATATAACAAAGAAAAAGAAGATGACAAAATCTTTTAATCTCGAAAGACTGGCCGTCATAAAAGTAAAACGACGAGAAACCAAACAAGATCGATTCTATTATTATTTAGATGTTAATGGAGATCTAAAATAATAACCTTTGATTTTGCTTTCCGTTTTCCATTTCTTAATTCTCACTTGCTTTTATTTCAGTTTGATGTCAAGTATTTTTGTCTTTTTCTTTTTCATAAAGGAGTAGATTGCTTATACGTTTCTTTTTTCTATGATATATATATATATATATATATATATATCCAAAATGGCACTTTCTGTCAATTTCAAACATGTTGTTATTACTTGAAGAACGAAAAAGATACTCTAATTCCTCTCCAACTTCTTTTTGCATTATGTTTTACTTTGTTCCTTCTTGTAATAACTTTTCTAAGGTGAGGCTTGCAAGTACAATTAAATCTTTTTATAATAATTTTATTTATTTTGTTATATTTTGGCTGCTGTAATATAATGTTATTATAGATAACATATATTATAACATAACATGTAAAATTAATTCCAAAGAAAATTTTTGCCATTATAATAAAGTGTTATTATAAAGGGTGGTAATTATAGAGATGTTTGACTATAGAACGATTCACATGAGGGAAAGAATTCTATATATAGATGTAATATAATATTTCTTTTGTACATATATAGGTCTATACATCTATAATTTACTTATTAGTCACCATTATTAATGTATGAGGAGGTGTAAGAGGTTGTCCATGACGGGTCTGAGGAAGAAAAGGGGTGGGCCGAAGAAGTATTGAGAATAGGTAATTATGCAGGACATGTCATTTCTTCAATTTACCGAGAACATGACCTATGATAAGAAGGTGCGGAGGTCGAAGATTAGGGTTATAGGTTGATAAATAGTAGTGTGTTCCTCCTAGGCCATTCAATAATACGAGGACTATTTGTAATTTCCTATTTATGATTCTTTATTATGCATGTTGTGGCATTCACACCCATTACCATGTTACATTGTTGCTAATATTCTTTGTTACTTAGTTGCTTTATTTTCATTGTTCATTGAATCGGGGGTCTATCGGATACAACCTCTCTATTTTTATGAAATAGGGGTAAAACCTACATAAACACTATCCTACTCGGCCCCCATTTACGAGATCAAACTGAATTTGCTGTTATCGTCACCATCATCAATGTTAAAGAGGTACTTATGCTTTTAAATTGGGTCCTTGGGGACCATTTTTATCTTTTCTATTTGCGTCCTTTTCTGCACATATATATGGTACAATACTTCAACTTGTAATGGATTCATCCTCTCTAAATAAGCCACTTGCACCTATATATCATAGCTAATTATAATAATGTAAGACATAAGGTAATGGGAAATGCTATGCAATAATGCATATAACCCTAGACTGGTCTTTCCAAATATCTCTATTTCACAAAAGAGATATCCAAAAAATTTGCCATAAGTTTTTCTCACTCTTTTTTTCAAAAATATTTTGAAAACGTTGTTTAGTTATAATAAGAGACCAGTTTTTGAAGGCGAATTTTTTAAATATCTCTATTTCAGAAAAGAGATCCAAAATTTTGGAGAATTTTAGTAGTTCCGTTGGTTAATTATTTGAATTAAAGCTTGATTTGTACCTTGTAATTAATTCGCTCCACCTTCTCTCATGTATAATAAAAAAAAAAATAGAAAAAAACTATGGTTAAACTAACGTTTTTAAAGTTTAAAATTTATCAATTCCACCTTGATATGCATATCTCAAGCACTAAAGAAATATTTCATGTGAAGTTATCAAAAGAATCGATTCGATGCGATTCCACCAAAATGTGTAATATGAATCAGATAACTTCTTTCTAAGACTTAACTAATATCACTAACAATGTGAAGAATACATTATAAATTATAGTTTAACAATTATAGCAAGTTATTTACTATGTTTTTTTTAAGCTACCAGCATAAATATTTTTTACATCGACCTTGCATAGACTTCAAAATTAGTAGTAATTTTTGGAGGATAAAAAAAATATGCAAATAGCAAATTGAACTTGATTAGGAAATACTTTGATCATTTGGTCCCCAATTTATGCTCTTTTTTCACCTTCTTTCTGACCAACCACATGTTCAAGAGGTCATGATAATCCACGCATGAAAAAGGGAAGAAAATAAAAGAGATAAAAACAAAGAAATTTATGTCTATGCTTGTTTCACTTTAAACGACGTAGTTTAGAGTGTGAGATCAAGCTGACTAATTTTTATGTGAATTCGAATATATAATATTCAAAATTTTGAAGTAAAAATCACCTATTTAAAACTATAGAAAAAAATTAATATAAGTCAAGATAATTAGTAATTCAATATATTTATAAAGTATTTGCAAGGGGGATAAAAAGAGATAAAGAAAAAAGGGGGATAGTCATCGTTCGTACAACAACTTGAAGCTTTTGACACTACTTCTCAAGCTCTCTCATGCATGTATCTCTAGAAACCTTATCTTGTTTGACAAAATGCAATGTCATAACTTTTAGATTTAGATATCTTAATTAGTGAGCGTTTCAACCTAAGAATTGTAAAATTTCAAAAAAAATAAAAGCGAGAATTTTTTTTTTTCAAATGAAAATGATATGTGAAAATTAACAGAGTTTAGACATAAATATAATTTTGAGTTGTTTTTGAATTGTTGTGATTGATTTGAGTGAAAAATTTGAAAAATAACTTTTTGGAGTTTTCAAAAATTCCAAAATTCATCTTCAAGTGAAAATTGAAAATTTTATGTACAAACACTGATCTAGAAAAAAAGTGAAAATTTTGCCAAAAAAATGAAGAAATTTTCATGGTCAAACGAGCTCTTAGTCTTGATCATATGTAAAACAACAAAACATTAGTAATCAAAGACACATTTAAACTTTTAACTTTATGAATTTAAGATCGAAATTCTACTATAACTCACTTTATTTAGTTCGAGATCAATTTTTTATACTTATTTAGTAAAACATTATAACACACACACACACATATATATATATAAAATCAGAAGTTACGCTTTATAGTTTACGGCCGTCCCTAAATCTAATATGTTCATTCTTCGTTGCGATATTGGTAGAGGTAAGACTTACCTTCTCATGCATGTATTCACGTATAACTTTAAAGAGTTTCGTTTACTTCTATATACCAACAACGTAAAATAGTTTTTACGTTATTGAATTTTCTAAAATATAATTATAACGAGCTGTTTCTTAATAAGTGAAAATTAATAATCTGAAAAAAGGAAACAAATGATCACCTGCTACAACAAATGTTTTTTCAATGTCAATATATCAAGTTAAAACTTTTTTTTGATATATCGAGAGGGGTCTAATTAATCAACCTCGTCATGCTAAGAGCAATTTTGTTTTAAAGAAAAAAAAAAAAAAAAAAGAATATCAAGGCGGATAGTATTCAAATTGGCTCTAGTTTAAGCAATAATGTTAAAGCTTGATTATAATTGGTCAGATTCATAATATTGACAGTAGCTCTTCATGAAAAAAACCTATACAATTATTTTTGTTATATTATAATATTGATTTTTTTTTTTTAATAAAGTCGATAAAAGTACAAAGGAAAAACAGCTTTGAGCAAAAAAGTTGGTAGGCGTATTTTGGTCAGGTGGGCAACTAATTTGTACCAACAAATTCATCTGTATGTAAATGATGATTATGATTTATAATGATCATAATTTAATAAATATATAATCCTAGAAGGGCATTATCATGCCTCATGAGATAAACCTAGTAATATGATCCCACTTGTCTATATATATCCAATTACTGTCTAATGGATTTTTAATCCTGATTAATTATCATGGTATTATTTACTGTTCTTTAAATAAATTTTTTCCTTAAAGTACTCTTTCTAGTTAAATTAAGTAGGTCCAATCTAAAAAGACTCTGACGTCCAAAAAATTCTTGGATTAGGTAGTGTAGCAATAATGTTCTTAAGCACGAGATTCACTTTAATTATCTCAGAGATATTGACTTTGTGAAATTTTGATCCATTTCTCTATAGCTTGTAGTACTAAGTAAGGGAATCATTATTGGGCAGAATATAATATGACAGCTAATTAATCCTAGATTAAATGTGGAATGAACATGTTCATTGTCATACTATTAATATGTATGACCTACGATTGCGCTACATCTATGTAAAGCGTTTAATTTTTATACATTGTCGTGTAAATAAATTTTTACATTATTAACTTGAAAAGATATTTACCCGCAATCTTTTAAAAAAAAAAATAATGTGATTCCGTCTTCTATTAATTCTCTATTCAAATTCAATTCCAACAAATAAAAAAGAAAATTCTTGAGTAGTCTACTTCCCTTTTTGAGTGTGGGGGAGGGCAAGGACTTCCTCTTCCGGGCCCTTCAAACTCCTCAAATAAGACAGATTACCTGATAGCAGATAAAGATAACCTAATAAAATGAAAGATATTTACATCGTCGTAGATATTAATTAAGCTTCCATGTAAATGCTAATTTAGGAGGACTCCTGTCTAGTTTTTCTTTTTACACTATCAATATGGTGTAACATAATAGTAGGTTCATTATCATTTTTTCCCATATTACGAAATTATATTACTTATAAGATAATTAGATGTAAATCATATGACAACTATTATTTGAGTACCTAATAAACATGGTAATCAATCTGTTAATTATAGCATGTACAATACACTGCTAGTGTAAAATATCTTTATATATAATTCTATTCCAAACTAAACTTTACCACAAAAATTTACTTTTAATCACTTTTTAAATAATTCAAATATACAAAATATTTATACCACTAGTACCTATACCTCAAAAAATTTCTTTGGTCAAAACTAAAGGCTGCACACCGTTTTGTTGCATATTTTGCAATCTCGGCGCTTCAACAATCTTGCGTAGAAAAATTTGAGACAATTGATTTGACACTTTTTAAAATTGGATACAAGGGAACGTACCTTAAAAAACCTTTCATATATGAGACTTTCTAGATGATGGCTAAGGAAACATTGCCACTTGGCCACATTGATACCAAACTTTGGCCAAGGTGTACTCTTGTCTTTCTCCTAGGGTTTACACTCTACCTACACCTCACCCCTAAGCTTGTTTTTTAATGCATTATTTAATTTAAGGAAAGAATAAGACACATTCCACCTTCAACAGTATGTCATATTATCTTTACATAATAGGTGGGGTTGGATCAACTCCGAAAAAGAGGTGAAAATATCTTGAACAAGGAAAATGCCATATGTATATCCATCCATATCTATTGACTATCCATCTCTATAAAGTCCTTGAAACAATGATCTATATATAATTTGTTAAAAAACAAAAGGCTAATTTTTAATTTTAAACTTTTTATTTTAGTTTTAATTACGTTATGTGGTTGTGTTCGTCTCAGGTATTATATTCTTTGTTGCTATTATTTGGTACTACTTATCCTTTATATCTCCCTTTTTCTTTTCTCTCCCCTCTTTGTTACTTTCTTGCTTTCCCCTCCTTCTTATTACCCTTCCTGAATCGAGGGTCTATTGAAAACAACCTCTCTACCTATTAGGTAGGGGTAAAGTCTGCGTACAGACTACCCTCCCCAAACCCCACATTGGTGGGAACATACTGGGTTTGTTGTTGTTGTTGTTGTTGTATTTTAGTTTTAATTACATGTTCTTATAGCTAAATAAATATTATGATATGCTTAAAAACTACAAGTTCTGAATTAATATGTGTCACACATCTTTCTTTCTTTTCTAAACATACTACCGGTCACTAAAAATACAATTGAGTGCACTAAGCTCCTGTTATGCGTTGGGTCTTGAGAAGGACCGAACAAGCTCCACTAATATATAAAATAAAAAGAAGGATTACTCTTCTTTTCCTCAATACTCTCTTATATACTCCATATAAAAGTCTCACTAGCTATTCAAGAACTTTGAGACTTTTGACAACCAAAACATCAAAAGATGTCAAGTAACTCAAGCCCACTAGAAATAGACACTTCATTTTCACATTCGAACCTCTTCTTTTTCCAAGATCAATCACCAATTTTACAATGGTATGATGATCTTTTCTTCAATGATCCATTGTTTGATGATAATCAATCACCAATTATACCATGTGACTCAGAGAAAGATGAAAATCATCAAATATTTGAAGAATCCTCAGACAATACAATTATATCAAAAGGAAGTACTAGCCATGGTCAAGAATTAGAAGAGGTAACATCCCAAGAAGAAAAAGAAGAAAAGCACTATATAGGAGTTAGAAAAAGGCCATGGGGTAAATATGCAGCAGAAATAAGAGATTCAACAAGAAATGGAATTAGGGTTTGGTTAGGGACATTTGATACAGCTGAAGAAGCTGCTTTAGCTTATGATCAAGCTGCATTATCAATGAGAGGTCCTTGGTCTCTTCTTAATTTTCCATTAGAGAAGGTCAAGAAATCACTTGAAAAAATTGAGTATTCTTGTAAAGATGGATTGTCTCCTGCTGCTGTTCTAAAAGCTACTCATAAAACAAGGAGAGTGAAGCATAAGAGAAGTAGTAGAAAGAAAAAGAATAAAGAAAATCATAATGTTCTTGTTTTTGAGGACTTGGGAGCTGAATTATTAGAAGAGCTTTTAATGAGTTCGTCGTAACATTCGTGTACAAGGCACTGGGTTCAGTTTTTCGGTGAGGATGGAGAAATTAGTTCGTCGTAACATTCGTGTCGAACGCACTGGGTTCAGTTTTCTTGAAAGAGGAAAAATATTATCTCCCAATCGCTTTCAGTTAATGTTTATTGATGAGTTATTATTCGCTATCTGTCTGAAAAAAGATGATTCGGAAAATTCCGCCCAGAAATTAAATGTTAATGGATGAAATCAGATTTTCACGATCTACGAGTTTGTAAAACTTGTTCTTTTTTATTTTATTTTTGAATTCTTGGTTTCTGTGGAACTGGAGTTAGTTTTACTTTTGATGGGTACAATCATAGAAATAATGTTTCGACTTGTTTGTGGATATAAATTTGCCTTTTGAGTTCTGGTGTTGTAATAAACATGATGCTTACCAGGATATTCCTCTTCTTCTTTTGGAAATTTCGATAGTTCAAAAAAAAAAAAATGTACTCCATGTTTTAAAAAACAACAATCCATTTTCTCTATAAATATTAAATACGGCTTAGACTTTAACTTTTGCATTTATTTGATATTATATTTGTTATTTAAACTTATCATGGCATAATCTAGCTATAATTATAATTAAAGCATATCATTATGAATAAAAAATAATAGAGGCCCTACAAAATGAAACAATATTGGGAATACTATTATCCCATTTGAGTATTACTAGTCAATTGTCACATAGGAAAAAGTCACAAAATCTTGAATTTATAGTGCAGATTATATATCGAAGATGACTTCCATCATGCATGACGAAGACAACTACGGTTTCTTGGGACATTTTATATAGATTTTTAATTTGATTAGATATGGTTCTAAGCAAAGATTTTTCTAAATGTCAAAAGTATTTTGAAATTTGTATCTTTAAATATGTCATAAGTTTTTCTTTATGATGCCGGTGTCTAAGCAAAGTTGGCACACTTCGGCTATTCCACTGCATATGTTAGTGGACGGAGCCAGAAATTTGAGTAATAAATTAAAGAAAATGTAAAATTGTCACACTTAAAATATGAACCTAAGTAAATGATTCAACATATTATATGTAGACCAAAAAATTTATTTTTATCCAATTTTTTACAGCATAATTTTCCAGCATTTAATTAACCCCCCTCACCAAAGGTAGTTAAACCCTTGATATCTATTACCTTCCCCATCACAAATACCAGATATATGCCTTCAATAGTGGGAAAAAATCACATAATAATATTTTCTTACTTCTGCTAAACATGTCTTCTTCTTTTTTTGCTATACGTATATATCATTGAAAATAAAAATAAAATTTAAAGCTAATAAATCCTTGACTATAAAAGGTATCAATCTATTAAAACAGACTAAAAAGAGAATACTGTTATTGTCCCTTTCCTTTTTAATTCTGATTCCCTTTCTAAGATTAGTTGTCACTTGTCACATATGGAAAGTCGCAAAATCTTCAATTTTGAGTATTGAAAATGGCTTCCATCATCATTCATCACGATGAAAAAATAAAAAAAATAAAAAAAACCACTTTTACACCTACAATCCCATTTTACTGTGTCTACCCCATAAAACGGAGACCAACTTACATTATTCTTGGGACGTTCCATAATTATGCAGGCACTTCAGCCAAATAGAACAATTTATAATATCCTTTGTACATTCTGATTTTAATTTTATATATATATTGTTTCTTTGTTTAACTTATTCATTTGTCTCTAGCTAGAAAGCCGACGTCGATTTTATTTTTTTGTTTAATTCATTTCTTAATAATCAAGTGTCATTATTCTTCTTTGGAATTATACCATTCTTGTCACGAGATGAAAGTGAAACGCTTGTGCGAGTGAAACAAAGATCGTATCACCAATTTTGACATTTAGAAAACGATTATCCCATTTTCTATATGAATATGGATGATGGAACTGTAAATGCGGTGTACTATAAAGAGAAATATATATATATATATATATATATATATATATATATAATTTTTAGTTGCTCCCAAAAATAATAATTGGTAATATATGTGTGTGTTTGTGTGATATAATATATCTATTTTATGCACTTTGGCTAGAGAATACAATTAATCTCGACCGGACCGGTCAATTCTATATTTTCCCCCAACTATTATAGGGTACGTGCTTTGCGCGTGAACCTTGTCTCAATGACTACACAATTTTAAAAGTCACATACATTACTAAATAATAATAGAGTCAGTTCCTATCATGCGTGAGTTTCCTGGGGTGTTCCCTGCAGACCTGCCGGGTATGCCACCCGACAGAGATATTGATTTCTGTATTGATGTGGCTTCGGGCACTCAGCCATTTTCATTCCTCCATATCGGATGACCCCACCAGAATTGAAAGAACTAAAATAACAGTTGCAAGATTTGCTAGATAAGAGTTTCATAAGACCTAGTATTTCGCCTTAGGGTGCACTGGTTTTGTTCGTAAAGAAAAAGGATGGGTCAATGAGAATGTGCATAGACTACAGGCAGCTGAATAAAGTTACTATCAAGAATAAATATCTGTTGCCAAGGATTTATGACCTATTTGATCAGCTTCAGGGTGCTAGAGTGTTTTCGAAAATGGATTTGAGGTCAGGCTACCATCAGCTGAAGATTGGGGCGTCCGATATCCGTAAGACAGCCTTTCGTACGAGGTATGGGCACTATGATTTCTTGGTTATGTCTTTTGGGCTGACTAATGCTCCAGCGGCCTTTGTGGACTTAATGAATCGATTTTTCAAGCCCCATCTGGAATCTTTTGTGATCGTGTTCATTGATGACATTCTTATATACTCCTGCAGCCGAGAAGAGCATGAGAAGCATCTCCGTATAGCACTCCAGACTTTGAGAGATAATCAGTTGTATGCCAAGTTTTCTAAATATGAGTTCTATTTAGATTCAGCAGCCTTTTTGGGTTATATCGTATCAGCTGAGGGTATTCAGGTTGATCCTACGAAGATAGAGGGAGTCAAGAACTGGCCTAGACCCACCACATCCACGGAGATTAAGAGTTTCTTGGGTTTGGATGGTTACTACCATCATTTTGTGGAGGGGTTTTCAACCATAGCAGCCCCAATGACTAGATTGACTCAGAAAGGTGCCCTATTTAAATGGTCGGATGAGTGCGAGGCGAGATTTCAGAAGCTCAAGACAACCTTGACTTCCACACCGGTGTTGGTGTTACCATCAGATTCAGGTTCTTTCACGGTGTATTGTGATGCTTCTAGAGTAGACCTTGGAGCAGTGTTGATGCAGGACGGCAGGGTGATTGCGTATGCGTCTCGTCAGTTGAAAGTCCATGAGAAGAATTACCCTGTTCATGACTTAGAGTTGGCGGCTATTGTTCATGCTTTTAAAATTTGGAGGCATTATCTTTACGGCGTGCCGTGCAAGATTTTTACTGACCATCGCAGCCTCCAGTACTTATTCAAGCAAAAAGATCTAAATTTGAGGCAGTGGAGGTGGTTAGAGTTGCTAAAAGATTATGATGTCGCTATCACCCAGGGAAGGCCAATGTGGTGGCCGATACATTGAGTAGAAAGGGGTTGAGTATGGGTATCCTTGCGTATATTCCAGTGGGTGAGAGACCGTTGGCTTCAGATATTCAGACTTTGGCTAATCAATTCGTGAGGTTGGATATTTCATCCGGCAGTGTTCTAGCTTGTACAATCGCTCGGTCTTCTCTAATTGATCGTATCCGAGAGCGGCAGGATGATGACCCACATTTGGCGGTCCTTAGGGACACGGTTCGACACGGGGATGCCAAGCAGGTTACAGTTGGTAGATTGTGTGTGCCTAATGTTGATGACCTCCATGAGTTGATCCTTGAGGAGACTCACAGCTCCAAGTATTCTATTCACCTAGGTGCAGCAAAAATGTACAAATATTTGAAACAACATTATTGGTGGAGAAGGATGAAAAAGGACATTGTGGCTTATGTGGCTCGTTGCTTAAATTGTCAGCAGGTAAAGTATGAGCATCAGAGACCTGGTGGTTTGCTTCAGCAGATAGAGATTCCTGAGTGGAAGTGGGAGCGTATCACTATGGAATTAGGCTTCCACGGACTCAGAGGAAATTCGATGCGGTTTGGGTTATTGTGGACATGCTGACTAAATCAGCACATTTCATTCCAGTGGCTAGTACTTATACTTTAGAGCAGTTGGCTGAGTTTTATGTTCGGGATATTGTTCGTCTTCATGGGGTACCCGTGTCTATCATTTCTGATCAGGTTACGCAGTTTACTTCGCACTTTTAGAGGGCAGTTCAGCGTGAGTTGGGTACCCGAGTAGAGTTGAGTACATCATTTCACCCTCAGACAACGGACAGTCCGAGCGTACCATATAGATATTGGAGGACATGCTCCGCGCTGGTGTTATTGATTTTGGAGGTCCATGGGATCAGTTCTTGTCATTAGCGGATTTTGCTTATAATAATAGTTATCAGTCGAGGATTAAGATGGATCCTTATGAGGCATTATATGGTAGACAGTGCAAATCGCCAGTTGGATGGTTTGAGCCGGGAGAGGCTCAATTGTTGGGTACATACTTAGTTCAGGAGGCCTTAGATAAGGTCAAGCTTATTCAGGAGACACTCCGTGCAGCTCAGTCTAGGCAAAGGAGTTATGCTGATCGTAAGGTTCGTGATGTGGCATTCATGGTTGGAGAGAGAGTATTGCTTCGTGTGTCGCCCGTGAAAGGTGTTATGAGATTTGGTAAGAAGGGTAAGTTGAGCCCTTGGTATATCGAGCCGTTTGAGATTGTTGATAGAGTGGGGGAGGTAGCTTATAGACTTGCATTGCCTCCAGGGTTATCATCAGTTCATCCGGTATTCCATGTGTCTATGCTCTGGAAATATCATGGTGACCCGTCCCATGTGTTAGATTTCAGCTCTGTCCAGTTGGACAAAGACTTGACTTATGAGGAGGAGTCGGTAGCTATTTTAGACCGGAACGTTCGCCAATTGAGATCTAAGAGATTTCCTTCAGTATTAGTGTAGTGGAGAGGCCAGCCCGTTGAGGCAGCTACTTGGGAGTCTGAGTCAAACATGCAGAGTAGATAACCACACTTGTTCGCCACTTCAGGTAATTTTCTATGTCCGTTCGAGGACGAACGTGTGTTTTATAGGTGAAGATTGTGATTGTCACACCTCCTTTTTCCACTACCCCCGGATTAATGAAGGGGTAATAAGGGAGTTTTTCCACTTTAAGTGACATTATTCAGATTTGGGATTTATTTATTTATTTCAGAGTCGTCACCCGGTTTTTTGACGATGTTCCGGGACACCGTGTTATTTAAAAATCCCAAACCGAGGAAATTTTGACTCTGTTTTAATTTGTCTGCGATCAGAAATCCGAGTAAGGAATTCTATTAACCCGAGAGAAGGTGTTAGGCATTTCCGAGTTCCGTGGTTCTAGCACAGTCGCTTAACTATTGATATTTGGCCTAATTATCTGATTATTTATATGTTTTAAACCTATTGTGCTTTTAGCCTTTTTCATTTTTTGGCCGCTTTTATGGATTTATCTTGGACAAGTTATGATGGCATACACTTGTTTGTTTTTGGACACATCGCAAACACGTTACATGAAATGCACCCGTGATTGCTATGTGCAATTTTATTTATTGTTTGGAGTTGAGGGTCGGGGGCACGAGTTGCCACACCCGAATGTAGTTTAGGGTAATATTTGATTGTAATATTTGATTGTCTACTAAATTTCACACTAACAGAAGTATTCTTCAACCTATAGTATGTGTAGAAGATTGTTTTAGGCCTAAATTCACTTAGTCTAAAAGGACGGACATTTGGGCCATGGCCGCATTTTAGCCCAATTCAACCATTTAACCCTTTGGCCAATCCTAATTGTGGCTAGTTATAAAAGAGATAAAACTATATAATTCTATAAAGGAAACATGCCAACACATGGAGTTTTACAAGAGATTCAACAAATTACTAAGTTACAAGTTATATATTTTAAAAAGGGTCAAGTGCACATTGTTAGCTATAGTAGAATATTGAATTAATGATTTTTCATCAACTTCAGGTAGCCTAGATACATGCCTTCATAAGTATTGAGTATTGTTTGATAGCGTTTATACATTTATTGTTGCGAATTCAGAAAGTTTGAAAGATATGAGATGAATCAAAAACGTTTTGGATCACACATTCCTGTTTTGTATATTTTTCGAAAGTCATGGAATCTAGAACGATTATTTTTCAGAACCATAGTAAGTGTTTACAAGGAGACTAATCTGAATACAAACTCATGTGAAATTCCTTTAAATAGAAAAATCTATATTTCTATGTTTCGAATTTCAGCAGGGGTGAATTAAACAATTTTAAGATAGATCACAGGGGGGTTTTGAGGAAAAGAGAACTGTATTGGGCCATTTTCAGTAAATTGGATCAGTTTTGAGAGAATTTCACATTAATAAGAAAACAGGGAAATAAAGCTAAATGCTAATTTAGAATGTCCAGTCCATATTTACAAACCTTAAAATCTGTAGAGACAATTACTTGGCTATTTACTATGAAATACAATTTCTCAAAAAAAAAGAAAAATAACAAATGAATAATGCTAAAAAAAAGAATGAAACATCAGCTGTTACTCCTGTGCGAGCTAGCAGTACTTCGAAACTTTGAAAAAAACCTGCATTTCATCACTGATTTTAAACCCAAATAGCATGAATTCCTATGTACACTCCAAGGAATGAATCTGACCATTATATGGGTCAGATTTGATTCCTTTAGTGTTGTTTGAAAATACATCTAAGCATATGTGGCCTAAGACCAATATTTAAACACTTTTATGGGGTGAATCTGACCATGAAAAAGGTCAGACTTTTAATCCCACCATGCCAACATTAACCTAAGTTTAGATCTCCATGGACACTTACTTACTGAGTCTCTTTAATGACCAAGAGGACACAAATAAGAGCATCTTAACTATAAGTCCAAAAATTGCTATTTGGACAGTAGTACCAATAGGCTTTTAAGAATTCACAGGATGAGTCATACCATAAAGGGGGTTTGACTCAACCTTGATGATGTTCTTACACCATTTTTGACAGAGTAGGTTCTTGCCTTTTATGGACTAAATCTAACCATAGAAAGGGGTCAGATTCAACTCCTTAAAGGTCCTATTCATCTCATAATTATTCTGTGATTTTGATTTTTTGGCATTTTTGAGAGGGCGAATCTAACCATTTGAAGGGTTCAGATTCCCTACCCTAAAGCCCCTGTTGATTACCCATTCTTGTACCCTTAAATGGTGATAAGATACTGTTTAAGCACCTAATATGGGGTGAATTTGACCATTATAGAGGGTCAAATTCATCTACCCTAGTGCTGTTTCATAATAATATCTAGATTTCTAAGGCCTGAACCAGACAAATATTTAAGCATCTTTATAGGATGAACTTAATCATTAGAGGTTAAGTTCATTACCCTTTGATGNAGTTGGAAATGGAAGCCGAGCTAAATGAGAGCATAAACGTCGGAAAATACGCGCAAGAGTCGAAAAGGAGCGATCCGGGACAAGCCTGGCGTTAGCCAGGCGTCAGACTCCAAACGCCAGGGGGTGCCTGGCGTTAGACCCCTAACGCCAGGGTGCCTATTTCGATAAAGTCCGAGTTTTAAAGGTTTTTGAGTGTTTCCAAGTGGGGATAGGAGTCTCTTACACGGTTAGGGTTTATCCCAACCATATAAATA